>CAXKVX010002978.1:0-43561 GCA_964058865.1 Eleocharis quinqueflora | reverse complement strand
GTACTTAATTTATGGGTGATAACCATTCAAGAAAACATCACAAAGCATTCTATCCTACTACGAGAAGTGTTCCTGATATGATTACTTCATTTATGAGTGGTAAAACTCTAAACCTTTCATGAAACCACCATGAAGAATCATAGAATACCATTCTTAGTGCTTCATGTCTGATTACTTCATTTATGGGTAGTAAACATTAAAAAAAACACCGCAAAGCATCTTATCCTTCTACGAGAAGTCTTTCCAATCAGAGTACTTCATTTATGTGTGGTAACCTTTCAAAAAAACTCCAAACCTTTCGGAAAACCACCACGAAGAAATGTAGAATACCAATCTAAGCGCTTCATGACTTTTACTTCATTTATGGGTGGTAAACATTAAAAAAAAACAGCGCAAAGCATCTTATCCTTCTGCGAGAAGTCTTTCCACTCAGAGTACATTTATGGGTGGTAACCTTTCAAGAAAACTCCAAACCTTTGAGGAAACCCCCACAAAGAAATATAGAATACAACTCTAAGTGCTTCGTGATTATTACTTCATTTACGAGTGGTAAACACGAAACAAAAACCGCAAAGCATCTTATCCTGCTACGAGAAGTATTTCTGATTCGGGTACACTTATAGGTGCTAACCATTCAAGAAAACTCCAAACCTTTCAGGAAACCACCACAAAGAAATCTAGAATACCACTCTAAGAGCTTCATGACTATTACTTCATTTATGGTTGGTAAACATTCAACAAAACACCATAAAGCATTTTATCCTGCTACGAGAAGTGTTTCTGATCCGAGTACTTCATTTGAGGGTGATAACAATTCAAGAAAACACCACAAAACATACTATCCTACTACCAGAAGTGTTTCTGATCTGACTTTTCATTTATTATTGGTAACTTTCCAAGAAAACTCAAAACCTTTAATGAAACCACCACAAAGAAGAATAGAATACCATTCTAGGTGCTTTATATTTGATTAATTCATTTAATGGTTGTAAACATTAAAAAAAACACCACAAAGCATCTTATCCCACGACGAGAAGTGTTTCCAATCAGAGTACTTCATTTATGGGTGATCATCTTTCAAGAGAACTCCAAACCTTTCAGAAAACCACCACGAAAAAGCGTAGAATGCCACTCTAAGCGTTTCATGACTAGTACTTCTTTTATGGGTGGCAAACATTCAAGAAATCACCACAAAGCATTTTATCCAGCTACGAGGAGTGTTTCCGATCCGAGTACTTCATTTATGGGTGATAACCATTCAAGATAACATCACAAAGCATTCTATCCTACTACGAGAAGTGTTCCTGATATGATTACTTCATTTATGAGTGGTAACCTTCCAAGAAAACTCTAAACCTTTCATGAAACCACCATCAAGAATCGTAGAATACCATTCTAAGTGCCTCATGTCTGATTATTCTTTTATGGGTGGTAAACATTCAAAAAAATACCGCAAAGCTTTTTATCCTTCTACGAGAAGTGTTTCAAATCAAAGTACTTCATTTATGGGTGATAACCTTTCAAGAAAACTCCAAACCTTTAAGGAAACCACCACGAAGAAATATAGAATACCACTCTAAGCGCTTCATGACTATTACTTCATTTACGAGTGGTAAACATTCAACAAAACACCACAAAGCATCTTATCCTTCTACGAGAAATGTTTCTGATTCGGGTACATTTATGGGTGGTAACCATTCAAGAAAACAACACAGAGCATCATATCCTACTACGAGGAGTGTTCCTGATATGATTACTTCATTTATGAGTGGTAACAATCCAAGAAAACTGTAAACCTTTCATGAAACCACCATGATGAAGCATAGAATACCATTCTAAGTGCTTCATGTCTGATTACTTCATTTATGTGTGGTAAACATTCAAGAAAACACCGCAAAACATTTTATCCTGCTATGAGATGTGTTTCTAATCCTAGTACTTCATTTATGGGTGGTAACTTTTCTAGAAAACTCCAAACCATCAGAAAGCCACCACGAAGATGTCTAGAATGCCACTCTAAGCACTTCATGTATGATTACTTCATTTATGGGTGGCAAACATTCAAGAAAACATCACAAAGCATGCTATCCAACTACCAGAAGTGTTCTTAATATGATTACTTCATTTATGAGTTACATTTCAAGAAAACTCTAAACTATTCATGAAACCACCACCAAGAAGCATAAAATACCATTCTAAGTGCTTCATTCCTGATTACTTTATTTATAGGTGGTAAACATTCAAGAAAACACCGCAAACCATCTTATCATGTTACGAGAAGTGTTTCTGATCCTAGTACTCTATTTATGGGGGCTAACCATACAAGAAAACTCCAAAACTTTCAGGAAACCACCACGAACAAATAAGAATACCACTCTAAGTGTTTCATAACTATTACTTCATTTATGGGTGATAACAATTCAAAAAACACCACAAAGCATCATATCATATTACGAGAAGTGTTTCTGATCTGACTCTTCATTTATGATTGGTAACTTTCCAAGAAAACACTAAACCTATCATGAAACCACAACGAAAAAGTATAGAATACCTTTCTAGGTGCTTTATATTTGATTAATTCATTTATTGATTGTAAACATTCAAGAAAACACAACAAAGCATCTTATCCCGCGACGATAAGTGTTTCCAATCAGAGTACTTCATTTATGGGTGGTAATCTTTCAGGAGAACTCCAAACCTTTCAGGAAACTACCAGGAAGAAGCGTAGAATGCCACTCTAAGCACTTCATGTATGATTACTTCTTTTATGGGTGGCAAACATTCAAGAAAACACAAAAAGCATGTTATCCTTCTACGAGAAGTGTTTCCGTTCCGAGTATTTCATTTATGTGTGATAACCATTCAAGAAAACATCACAAAGCATTATATCCTACTACGAGAAGTGTTCCTGATATGATTACTTCATTTATGAGTGGTAAAACTCTAAACCTTTCATGAAACCACCATGAAGAATCATAGAATACCATTCTTAGTGCTTCATGTCTGATTACTTCATTTATGGGTGGTAAACATTAAAAAAAACACCGCAAAGCATCTTATCCTTCTACGAGAAGTCTTTCCAATCAGAGTACTTCATTTATGGGTGGTAACCTTTCAAAAAAACTCCAAACCTTTCGGGAAACCACCACGAAGAAATGTAGAATACAACTCTAAGCGCTTCATGTTTGATTACATCATTTATAGGTGGTAAACTTTCAACAAAAACCACAAAGCATCTTATCCTGCTACGAAAAGTGTTTCTGATCCGGGTAATTCATTTATGGGTGGTAACCATTCAAGAAAACTCCAAACCTTTCAAGAAACCATCACGAAGAAATGTAGAATACCACTCTAAGCGCTTCATTTATGGGTAGTAAATATTCAACAAAACACCACAAAGCATCTTATCGTGCTACGAGAAGTGTATCTGATCCGGGTACTTCATTTATGGGTAGTAACCATTCAAGAAAACACCACAAATCGACTTATCTTACTACGAGTAGTGTTTCTGATATGATTGCTTCATTTGTGAATGGTAACATTCCAAGAAAACTCTAAACCTTTCATGAAACCACCACGAAGAAGCATAGAATACCACCCTAAGTGCTTCATGTCTGATTACTTCATTTATGGATTGTAACAATTCAAGAAAACACCACAAAGCTTCTTATCTTACAACGAGAAGTGTTTTTAATCCGATTACTTCATCTATTGGTGGTAACCATTCAAGAAAATATCACAAATCATCTTATCCTACTACGAGAAGTGTTTCTGATTTGACTCTTCATTATGTTTGGTAAATTTCCAAGAAAACTCTAAAGCTATCATGAAACCACCACGAAGAAGCATAGAATACCATTCTAGATGTTTCAAATTTGATTAATTCCTTTATTGATTGTAAACATTCAAGAAAGACCACAAAACATCATATCTCACGACGAGAAGTGTTTCCAATCAGAGTACTTCATTTATGGGAGGTAACCTTTCAAAAAAACTCCAAACCTTTCGGGAAACCACCACGAAGAAATGTAGAATACCAATCTAAGCGCTTCATGACTTTTACTTCATTTATGGGTGGTAATCATTCAACAAAACACCACATAACATCTTATCTTGCTACGAGAAGTGTTTCTGATCCGGATACATCATTTATGGGTGGTAACCTTTCAATAAAATACCGCAAAGAATCTTATCCTGCTACAAGAAGTATTTCTGATCTGAGTACTTCATTTATGGGTGGTAACCTTTCAAGAAAACTCCAAACCTTTCAGGAAACTATCACGAAGAAATGTAGAATACCACTCTAAGCGCTTCATGAATTGTACTTCATTTATGGGTGGTAATCATTCAAAAAAACACCACAAAATATCTTATTCTGCTACAAGAAGTGTTTCTGATCAGGGTACTTCATTTAAGGGTGGTAACCTTTCAATAAAACACCGCAAAGCATCTTATCCTGCAACAAAAGTGTTTCTGATCCGAGTACTTCATTTATGGGTGGCAACCTTTCAAGAAAACTCCAAACCTTTCAGGAAACCACCACGAAGAAATGTAGAATACCACTCTAAGCACTTCATGTCTGATTACTTCATTTATAGGTGGTAAACATTCAACAAAACACCGCAAAGCATCTTATCCTGCTACGACAAGTGTTTCTGATCCGGGTAATTCATTTATGGGTGGTATCCATTCAAGAAAACTCCAAACCTTTCAAGAAACCACTCTAAGCGCTTCATGACTATTACTTCATTTATGGGTGGTAACATTCAACAAAACACCACATAGCATCTTATCATGCTACGAGAAGTGTATCTGATCCGGATACTTCATTTATGGGTGGTAACGGTTTAAGAAAACACCACAAAACAACTTATCCTACTACGAGGAGTGTTCCTGATATGATTACTTCATTTATGAGTGGTAACCTTCCATGAAAACTCTAAACTTTTTAAGAAATCACCACGAAGAAGAATAGAATACCATTCTAAGTGCTTCATGCCTGATTACTTAATTTATGGGAGGTAAACATTAAAAAAAACACCGCAAAGCATCTTATCCTTCTGCGAGAAGTCTTTCCACTCAGAGTACTTCATTTATGGGTGGTAACCTTTCAAGAAAACTTCAAACCTTTCAGGAAACCACCACGAAAAAATATAGAATACAACTCTAAGTGCTTCATGACTATTACTTCATTTATGAGTGGTAAACATGAAACAAAACACCGCAAAGCATCTTATCCTGCTACGAGAAGTGTTTCTGATTCGGGTACACTTATGGGTGGTAACCATTCAAGAAAACAACACATAGCATCCTATCCTACTACGAGGAGTGTTCCTGATATGATTACTTCATTTATGAGTGGTAACATTCCAAGAAAACTATAAACCTTTCATGAAACCACCATTAAGAAGAATAGAATACCAATTTAAGTGCTTCATTTCTGGTTACTTCAATTATGTGTGATAAACATTCAAGAAAACACCGCAAAGCATCTTATCCTGCTATGAGAAGTGTTTCTAATCCTAGTATTTATGGGTGGTAACCTTTCAACAAAACTCCAAACCTTCAGAAAACCACCGCGAAGATGTGTAGAATACCACTCTAAGCACTTCATGTATGATTACCTCTTTTATGGGTGGCAAACATTCAAGAAAACACAACAAAGCATTCCATCGTTCTACGAGAAGTGTTTCTGATCTGAGTATTTCATTTATGGGTGGTAACCTTTCAAAAAAACTCCAAACCTTTCGGGAAACCACCACGAAGAAATGTAGAATACCAATCTAAGCGCTTCATGACTTTTACTTCATTTATGGGTTGTAATCATTCAACAAAACACCACATAGAGTGGTATTCTGCTATGAGAATACACATTCAAGAAAACACAACAAAGCATCTTATCCCGCGACGATAAGTGTTTCCAATCAGAGTACTTCATTTATGGATGATAATCTTTCAAGAGAACTCCAAACCTTTCAGGAAACCACCAGGAAGAAGCGTAGAATGCCACTCTAAGCACTTCATGTATGATTACTTCTTTTATGGGTGGCAAACATTCAAGAAAACACAAAAAGCATGTTATCCTTCTACGAGAAGTGTTTCCGTTCCGAGTACTTAATTTATGGGTGATAACCATTCAAGAAAACATCACAAAGCATTCTATCCTACTACGAGAAGTGTTCCTGATATGATTACTTCATTTATGAGTGGTAAAACTCTAAACCTTTCATGAAACCACCATGAAGAATCATAGAATACCATTCTTAGTGCTTCATGTCTGATTACTTCATTTATGGGTAGTAAACATTAAAAAAAACACCGCAAAGCATCTTATCCTTCTACGAGAAGTCTTTCCAATCAGAGTACTTCATTTATGTGTGGTAACCTTTCAAAAAAACTCCAAACCTTTCGGAAAACCACCACAAAGAAATGTAGAATACCAATCTAAGCGCTTCATGACTTTTACTTCATTTATGGGTGGTAAACATTAAAAAAAAACAGCGCAAAGCATCTTATCCTTCTGCGAGAAGTCTTTCCACTCAGAGTACATTTATGGGTGGTAACCTTTCAAGAAAACTCCAAACCTTTGAGGAAACCCCCACAAAGAAATATAGAATACAACTCTAAGTGCTTCGTGATTATTACTTCATTTACGAGTGGTAAACACGAAACAAAAACCGCAAAGCATCTTATCCTGCTACGAGAAGTATTTCTGATTCGGGTACACTTATAGGTGCTAACCATTCAAGAAAACTCCAAACCTTTCAGGAAACCACCACAAAGAAATCTAGAATACCACTCTAAGAGCTTCATGACTATTACTTCATTTATGGTTGGTAAACATTCAACAAAACACCATAAAGCATTTTATCCTGCTACGAGAAGTGTTTCTGATCCGAGTACTTCATTTGAGGGTGATAACAATTCAAGAAAACACCACAAAACATACTATCCTACTACCAGAAGTGTTTCTGATCTGACTTTTCATTTATTATTGGTAACTTTCCAAGAAAACTCAAAACCTTTAATGAAACCACCACAAAGAAGAATAGAATACCATTCTAGGTGCTTTATATTTGATTAATTCATTTAATGGTTGTAAACATTAAAAAAAACACCACAAAGCATCTTATCCCACGACGAGAAGTGTTTCCAATCAGAGTACTTCATTTATGGGTGATCATCTTTCAAGAGAACTCCAAACCTTTCAGAAAACCACCACGAAAAAGCGTAGAATGCCACTCTAAGCGTTTCATGACTAGTACTTCTTTTATGGGTGGCAAACATTCAAGAAATCACCACAAAGCATTTTATCCAGCTACGAGGAGTGTTTCCGATCCGAGTACTTCATTTATGGGTGATAACCATTCAAGATAACATCACAAAGCATTCTATCCTACTACGAGAAGTGTTCCTGATATGATTACTTCATTTATGAGTGGTAACCTTCCAAGAAAACTCTAAACCTTTCATGAAACCACCATCAAGAATCGTAGAATACCATTCTAAGTGCCTCATGTCTGATTATTCTTTTATGGGTGGTAAACATTCAAAAAAATACCGCAAAGCTTTTTATCCTTCTACGAGAAGTGTTTCAAATCAAAGTACTTCATTTATGGGTGATAACCTTTCAAGAAAACTCCAAACCTTTAAGGAAACCACCACGAAGAAATATAGAATACCACTCTAAGCGCTTCATGACTATTACTTCATTTACGAGTGGTAAACATTCAACAAAACACCACAAAGCATCTTATCCTTCTACGAGAAATGTTTCTGATTCGGGTACATTTATGGGTGGTAACCATTCAAGAAAACAACACAGAGCATCATATCCTACTACGAGGAGTGTTCCTGATATGATTACTTCATTTATGAGTGGTAACAATCCAAGAAAACTGTAAACCTTTCATGAAACCACCATGATGAAGCATAGAATACCATTCTAAGTGCTTCATGTCTGATTACTTCATTTATGTGTGGTAAACATTCAAGAAAACACCGCAAAACATTTTATCCTGCTATGAGATGTGTTTCTAATCCTAGTACTTCATTTATGGGTGGTAACTTTTCTAGAAAACTCCAAACCATCAGAAAGCCACCACGAAGATGTCTAGAATGCCACTCTAAGCACTTCATGTATGATTACTTCATTTATGGGTGGCAAACATTCAAGAAAACATCACAAAGCATGCTATCCAACTACCAGAAGTGTTCTTAATATGATTACTTCATTTATGAGTTACATTTCAAGAAAACTCTAAACTATTCATGAAACCACCACCAAGAAGCATAAAATACCATTCTAAGTGCTTCATTCCTGATTACTTTATTTATAGGTGGTAAACATTCAAGAAAACACCGCAAACCATCTTATCATGTTACGAGAAGTGTTTCTGATCCTAGTACTCTATTTATGGGGGGGCTAACCATACAAGAAAACTCCAAAACTTTCAGGAAACCACCACGAACAAATAAGAATACCACTCTAAGTGTTTCATAACTATTACTTCATTTATGGGTGATAACAATTCAAAAAACACCACAAAGCATCATATCATATTACGAGAAGTGTTTCTGATCTGACTCTTCATTTATGATTGGTAACTTTCCAAGAAAACACTAAACCTATCATGAAACCACAACGAAAAAGTATAGAATACCTTTCTAGGTGCTTTATATTTGATTAATTCATTTATTGATTGTAAACATTCAAGAAAACACAACAAAGCATCTTATCCCGCGACGATAAGTGTTTCCAATCAGAGTACTTCATTTATGGGTGGTAATCTTTCAGGAGAACTCCAAACCTTTCAGGAAACTACCAGGAAGAAGCGTAGAATGCCACTCTAAGCACTTCATGTATGATTACTTCTTTTATGGGTGGCAAACATTCAAGAAAACACAAAAAGCATGTTATCCTTCTACGAGAAGTGTTTCCGTTCCGAGTATTTCATTTATGTGTGATAACCATTCAAGAAAACATCACAAAGCATTATATCCTACTACGAGAAGTGTTCCTGATATGATTACTTCATTTATGAGTGGTAAAACTCTAAACCTTTCATGAAACCACCATGAAGAATCATAGAATACCATTCTTAGTGCTTCATGTCTGATTACTTCATTTATGGGTGGTAAACATTAAAAAAAACACCGCAAAGCATCTTATCCTTCTACGAGAAGTCTTTCCAATCAGAGTACTTCATTTATGGGTGGTAACCTTTCAAAAAAACTCCAAACCTTTCGGGAAACCACCACGAAGAAATGTAGAATACAACTCTAAGCGCTTCATGTTTGATTACATCATTTATAGGTGGTAAACTTTCAACAAAAACCACAAAGCATCTTATCCTGCTACGAAAAGTGTTTCTGATCCGGGTAATTCATTTATGGGTGGTAACCATTCAAGAAAACTCCAAACCTTTCAAGAAACCATCACGAAGAAATGTAGAATACCACTCTAAGCGCTTCATTTATGGGTAGTAAATATTCAACAAAACACCACAAAGCATCTTATCGTGCTACGAGAAGTGTATCTGATCCGGGTACTTCATTTATGGGTAGTAACCATTCAAGAAAACACCACAAATCGACTTATCTTACTACGAGTAGTGTTTCTGATATGATTGCTTCATTTGTGAATGGTAACATTCCAAGAAAACTCTAAACCTTTCATGAAACCACCACGAAGAAGCATAGAATACCACCCTAAGTGCTTCATGTCTGATTACTTCATTTATGGATTGTAACAATTCAAGAAAACACCACAAAGCTTCTTATCTTACAACGAGAAGTGTTTTTAATCCGATTACTTCATCTATTGGTGGTAACCATTCAAGAAAATATCACAAATCATCTTATCCTACTACGAGAAGTGTTTCTGATTTGACTCTTCATTATGTTTGGTAAATTTCCAAGAAAACTCTAAAGCTATCATGAAACCACCACGAAGAAGCATAGAATACCATTCTAGATGTTTCAAATTTGATTAATTCCTTTATTGATTGTAAACATTCAAGAAAGACCACAAAACATCATATCTCACGACGAGAAGTGTTTCCAATCAGAGTACTTCATTTATGGGAGGTAACCTTTCAAAAAAACTCCAAACCTTTCGGGAAACCACCACGAAGAAATGTAGAATACCAATCTAAGCGCTTCATGACTTTTACTTCATTTATGGGTGGTAATCATTCAACAAAACACCACATAACATCTTATCTTGCTACGAGAAGTGTTTCTGATCCGGATACATCATTTATGGGTGGTAACCTTTCAATAAAATACCGCAAAGAATCTTATCCTGCTACAAGAAGTATTTCTGATCTGAGTACTTCATTTATGGGTGGTAACCTTTCAAGAAAACTCCAAACCTTTCAGGAAACTATCACGAAGAAATGTAGAATACCACTCTAAGCGCTTCATGAATTGTACTTCATTTATGGGTGGTAATCATTCAAAAAAACACCACAAAATATCTTATTCTGCTACAAGAAGTGTTTCTGATCAGGGTACTTCATTTAAGGGTGGTAACCTTTCAATAAAACACCGCAAAGCATCTTATCCTGCAACAAAAGTGTTTCTGATCCGAGTACTTCATTTATGGGTGGCAACCTTTCAAGAAAACTCCAAACCTTTCAGGAAACCACCACGAAGAAATGTAGAATACCACTCTAAGCACTTCATGTCTGATTACTTCATTTATAGGTGGTAAACATTCAACAAAACACCGCAAAGCATCTTATCCTGCTACGACAAGTGTTTCTGATCCGGGTAATTCATTTATGGGTGGTATCCATTCAAGAAAACTCCAAACCTTTCAAGAAACCACTCTAAGCGCTTCATGACTATTACTTCATTTATGGGTGGTAACATTCAACAAAACACCACATAGCATCTTATCATGCTACGAGAAGTGTATCTGATCCGGATACTTCATTTATGGGTGGTAACGGTTTAAGAAAACACCACAAAACAACTTATCCTACTACGAGGAGTGTTCCTGATATGATTACTTCATTTATGAGTGGTAACCTTCCATGAAAACTCTAAACTTTTTAAGAAATCACCACGAAGAAGAATAGAATACCATTCTAAGTGCTTCATGCCTGATTACTTAATTTATGGGAGGTAAACATTAAAAAAAACACCGCAAAGCATCTTATCCTTCTGCGAGAAGTCTTTCCACTCAGAGTACTTCATTTATGGGTGGTAACCTTTCAAGAAAACTTCAAACCTTTCAGGAAACCACCACGAAAAAATATAGAATACAACTCTAAGTGCTTCATGACTATTACTTCATTTATGAGTGGTAAACATGAAACAAAACACCGCAAAGCATCTTATCCTGCTACGAGAAGTGTTTCTGATTCGGGTACACTTATGGGTGGTAACCATTCAAGAAAACAACACATAGCATCCTATCCTACTACGAGGAGTGTTCCTGATATGATTACTTCATTTATGAGTGGTAACATTCCAAGAAAACTATAAACCTTTCATGAAACCACCATTAAGAAGAATAGAATACCAATTTAAGTGCTTCATTTCTGGTTACTTCAATTATGTGTGATAAACATTCAAGAAAACACCGCAAAGCATCTTATCCTGCTATGAGAAGTGTTTCTAATCCTAGTATTTATGGGTGGTAACCTTTCAACAAAACTCCAAACCTTCAGAAAACCACCGCGAAGATGTGTAGAATACCACTCTAAGCACTTCATGTATGATTACCTCTTTTATGGGTGGCAAACATTCAAGAAAACACAACAAAGCATTCCATCGTTCTACGAGAAGTGTTTCTGATCTGAGTATTTCATTTATGGGTGGTAACCTTTCAAAAAAACTCCAAACCTTTCGGGAAACCACCACGAAGAAATGTAGAATACCAATCTAAGCGCTTCATGACTTTTACTTCATTTATGGGTTGTAATCATTCAACAAAACACCACATAGAGTGGTATTCTGCTATGAGAATACACATTCAAGAAAACACAACAAAGCATCTTATCCCGCGACGATAAGTGTTTCCAATCAGAGTACTTCATTTATGGATGATAATCTTTCAAGAGAACTCCAAACCTTTCAGGAAACCACCAGGAAGAAGCGTAGAATGCCACTCTAAGCACTTCATGTATGATTACTTCTTTTATGGGTGGCAAACATTCAAGAAAACACAAAAAGCATGTTATCCTTCTACGAGAAGTGTTTCCGTTCCGAGTACTTAATTTATGGGTGATAACCATTCAAGAAAACATCACAAAGCATTCTATCCTACTACGAGAAGTGTTCCTGATATGATTACTTCATTTATGAGTGGTAAAACTCTAAACCTTTCATGAAACCACCATGAAGAATCATAGAATACCATTCTTAGTGCTTCATGTCTGATTACTTCATTTATGGGTAGTAAACATTAAAAAAAACACCGCAAAGCATCTTATCCTTCTACGAGAAGTCTTTCCAATCAGAGTACTTCATTTATGTGTGGTAACCTTTCAAAAAAACTCCAAACCTTTCGGAAAACCACCACAAAGAAATGTAGAATACCAATCTAAGCGCTTCATGACTTTTACTTCATTTATGGGTGGTAAACATTAAAAAAAAACAGCGCAAAGCATCTTATCCTTCTGCGAGAAGTCTTTCCACTCAGAGTACATTTATGGGTGGTAACCTTTCAAGAAAACTCCAAACCTTTGAGGAAACCCCCACAAAGAAATATAGAATACAACTCTAAGTGCTTCGTGATTATTACTTCATTTACGAGTGGTAAACACGAAACAAAAACCGCAAAGCATCTTATCCTGCTACGAGAAGTATTTCTGATTCGGGTACACTTATAGGTGCTAACCATTCAAGAAAACTCCAAACCTTTCAGGAAACCACCACAAAGAAATCTAGAATACCACTCTAAGAGCTTCATGACTATTACTTCATTTATGGTTGGTAAACATTCAACAAAACACCATAAAGCATTTTATCCTGCTACGAGAAGTGTTTCTGATCCGAGTACTTCATTTGAGGGTGATAACAATTCAAGAAAACACCACAAAACATACTATCCTACTACCAGAAGTGTTTCTGATCTGACTTTTCATTTATTATTGGTAACTTTCCAAGAAAACTCAAAACCTTTAATGAAACCACCACAAAGAAGAATAGAATACCATTCTAGGTGCTTTATATTTGATTAATTCATTTAATGGTTGTAAACATTAAAAAAAACACCACAAAGCATCTTATCCCACGACGAGAAGTGTTTCCAATCAGAGTACTTCATTTATGGGTGATCATCTTTCAAGAGAACTCCAAACCTTTCAGAAAACCACCACGAAAAAGCGTAGAATGCCACTCTAAGCGTTTCATGACTAGTACTTCTTTTATGGGTGGCAAACATTCAAGAAATCACCACAAAGCATTTTATCCAGCTACGAGGAGTGTTTCCGATCCGAGTACTTCATTTATGGGTGATAACCATTCAAGATAACATCACAAAGCATTCTATCCTACTACGAGAAGTGTTCCTGATATGATTACTTCATTTATGAGTGGTAACCTTCCAAGAAAACTCTAAACCTTTCATGAAACCACCATCAAGAATCGTAGAATACCATTCTAAGTGCCTCATGTCTGATTATTCTTTTATGGGTGGTAAACATTCAAAAAAATACCGCAAAGCTTTTTATCCTTCTACGAGAAGTGTTTCAAATCAAAGTACTTCATTTATGGGTGATAACCTTTCAAGAAAACTCCAAACCTTTAAGGAAACCACCACGAAGAAATATAGAATACCACTCTAAGCGCTTCATGACTATTACTTCATTTACGAGTGGTAAACATTCAACAAAACACCACAAAGCATCTTATCCTTCTACGAGAAATGTTTCTGATTCGGGTACATTTATGGGTGGTAACCATTCAAGAAAACAACACAGAGCATCATATCCTACTACGAGGAGTGTTCCTGATATGATTACTTCATTTATGAGTGGTAACAATCCAAGAAAACTGTAAACCTTTCATGAAACCACCATGATGAAGCATAGAATACCATTCTAAGTGCTTCATGTCTGATTACTTCATTTATGTGTGGTAAACATTCAAGAAAACACCGCAAAACATTTTATCCTGCTATGAGATGTGTTTCTAATCCTAGTACTTCATTTATGGGTGGTAACTTTTCTAGAAAACTCCAAACCATCAGAAAGCCACCACGAAGATGTCTAGAATGCCACTCTAAGCACTTCATGTATGATTACTTCATTTATGGGTGGCAAACATTCAAGAAAACATCACAAAGCATGCTATCCAACTACCAGAAGTGTTCTTAATATGATTACTTCATTTATGAGTTACATTTCAAGAAAACTCTAAACTATTCATGAAACCACCACCAAGAAGCATAAAATACCATTCTAAGTGCTTCATTCCTGATTACTTTATTTATAGGTGGTAAACATTCAAGAAAACACCGCAAACCATCTTATCATGTTACGAGAAGTGTTTCTGATCCTAGTACTCTATTTATGGGGGGGCTAACCATACAAGAAAACTCCAAAACTTTCAGGAAACCACCACGAACAAATAAGAATACCACTCTAAGTGTTTCATAACTATTACTTCATTTATGGGTGATAACAATTCAAAAAACACCACAAAGCATCATATCATATTACGAGAAGTGTTTCTGATCTGACTCTTCATTTATGATTGGTAACTTTCCAAGAAAACACTAAACCTATCATGAAACCACAACGAAAAAGTATAGAATACCTTTCTAGGTGCTTTATATTTGATTAATTCATTTATTGATTGTAAACATTCAAGAAAACACAACAAAGCATCTTATCCCGCGACGATAAGTGTTTCCAATCAGAGTACTTCATTTATGGGTGGTAATCTTTCAGGAGAACTCCAAACCTTTCAGGAAACTACCAGGAAGAAGCGTAGAATGCCACTCTAAGCACTTCATGTATGATTACTTCTTTTATGGGTGGCAAACATTCAAGAAAACACAAAAAGCATGTTATCCTTCTACGAGAAGTGTTTCCGTTCCGAGTATTTCATTTATGTGTGATAACCATTCAAGAAAACATCACAAAGCATTATATCCTACTACGAGAAGTGTTCCTGATATGATTACTTCATTTATGAGTGGTAAAACTCTAAACCTTTCATGAAACCACCATGAAGAATCATAGAATACCATTCTTAGTGCTTCATGTCTGATTACTTCATTTATGGGTGGTAAACATTAAAAAAAACACCGCAAAGCATCTTATCCTTCTACGAGAAGTCTTTCCAATCAGAGTACTTCATTTATGGGTGGTAACCTTTCAAAAAAACTCCAAACCTTTCGGGAAACCACCACGAAGAAATGTAGAATACAACTCTAAGCGCTTCATGTTTGATTACATCATTTATAGGTGGTAAACTTTCAACAAAAACCACAAAGCATCTTATCCTGCTACGAAAAGTGTTTCTGATCCGGGTAATTCATTTATGGGTGGTAACCATTCAAGAAAACTCCAAACCTTTCAAGAAACCATCACGAAGAAATGTAGAATACCACTCTAAGCGCTTCATTTATGGGTAGTAAATATTCAACAAAACACCACAAAGCATCTTATCGTGCTACGAGAAGTGTATCTGATCCGGGTACTTCATTTATGGGTAGTAACCATTCAAGAAAACACCACAAATCGACTTATCTTACTACGAGTAGTGTTTCTGATATGATTGCTTCATTTGTGAATGGTAACATTCCAAGAAAACTCTAAACCTTTCATGAAACCACCACGAAGAAGCATAGAATACCACCCTAAGTGCTTCATGTCTGATTACTTCATTTATGGATTGTAACAATTCAAGAAAACACCACAAAGCTTCTTATCTTACAACGAGAAGTGTTTTTAATCCGATTACTTCATCTATTGGTGGTAACCATTCAAGAAAATATCACAAATCATCTTATCCTACTACGAGAAGTGTTTCTGATTTGACTCTTCATTATGTTTGGTAAATTTCCAAGAAAACTCTAAAGCTATCATGAAACCACCACGAAGAAGCATAGAATACCATTCTAGATGTTTCAAATTTGATTAATTCCTTTATTGATTGTAAACATTCAAGAAAGACCACAAAACATCATATCTCACGACGAGAAGTGTTTCCAATCAGAGTACTTCATTTATGGGAGGTAACCTTTCAAAAAAACTCCAAACCTTTCGGGAAACCACCACGAAGAAATGTAGAATACCAATCTAAGCGCTTCATGACTTTTACTTCATTTATGGGTGGTAATCATTCAACAAAACACCACATAACATCTTATCTTGCTACGAGAAGTGTTTCTGATCCGGATACATCATTTATGGGTGGTAACCTTTCAATAAAATACCGCAAAGAATCTTATCCTGCTACAAGAAGTATTTCTGATCTGAGTACTTCATTTATGGGTGGTAACCTTTCAAGAAAACTCCAAACCTTTCAGGAAACTATCACGAAGAAATGTAGAATACCACTCTAAGCGCTTCATGAATTGTACTTCATTTATGGGTGGTAATCATTCAAAAAAACACCACAAAATATCTTATTCTGCTACAAGAAGTGTTTCTGATCAGGGTACTTCATTTAAGGGTGGTAACCTTTCAATAAAACACCGCAAAGCATCTTATCCTGCAACAAAAGTGTTTCTGATCCGAGTACTTCATTTATGGGTGGCAACCTTTCAAGAAAACTCCAAACCTTTCAGGAAACCACCACGAAGAAATGTAGAATACCACTCTAAGCACTTCATGTCTGATTACTTCATTTATAGGTGGTAAACATTCAACAAAACACCGCAAAGCATCTTATCCTGCTACGACAAGTGTTTCTGATCCGGGTAATTCATTTATGGGTGGTATCCATTCAAGAAAACTCCAAACCTTTCAAGAAACCACTCTAAGCGCTTCATGACTATTACTTCATTTATGGGTGGTAACATTCAACAAAACACCACATAGCATCTTATCATGCTACGAGAAGTGTATCTGATCCGGATACTTCATTTATGGGTGGTAACGGTTTAAGAAAACACCACAAAACAACTTATCCTACTACGAGGAGTGTTCCTGATATGATTACTTCATTTATGAGTGGTAACCTTCCATGAAAACTCTAAACTTTTTAAGAAATCACCACGAAGAAGAATAGAATACCATTCTAAGTGCTTCATGCCTGATTACTTAATTTATGGGAGGTAAACATTAAAAAAAACACCGCAAAGCATCTTATCCTTCTGCGAGAAGTCTTTCCACTCAGAGTACTTCATTTATGGGTGGTAACCTTTCAAGAAAACTTCAAACCTTTCAGGAAACCACCACGAAAAAATATAGAATACAACTCTAAGTGCTTCATGACTATTACTTCATTTATGAGTGGTAAACATGAAACAAAACACCGCAAAGCATCTTATCCTGCTACGAGAAGTGTTTCTGATTCGGGTACACTTATGGGTGGTAACCATTCAAGAAAACAACACATAGCATCCTATCCTACTACGAGGAGTGTTCCTGATATGATTACTTCATTTATGAGTGGTAACATTCCAAGAAAACTATAAACCTTTCATGAAACCACCATTAAGAAGAATAGAATACCAATTTAAGTGCTTCATTTCTGGTTACTTCAATTATGTGTGATAAACATTCAAGAAAACACCGCAAAGCATCTTATCCTGCTATGAGAAGTGTTTCTAATCCTAGTATTTATGGGTGGTAACCTTTCAACAAAACTCCAAACCTTCAGAAAACCACCGCGAAGATGTGTAGAATACCACTCTAAGCACTTCATGTATGATTACCTCTTTTATGGGTGGCAAACATTCAAGAAAACATAACAAAGCATTCCATCGTTCTACGAGAAGTGTTTCTGATCTGAGTATTTCATTTATGGGTGGTAACCTTTCAAAAAAACTCCAAACCTTTCGGGAAACCACCACGAAGAAATGTAGAATACCAATCTAAGCGCTTCATGACTTTTACTTCATTTATGGGTTGTAATCATTCAACAAAACACCACATAGAGTGGTATTCTGCTATGAGAATACACATTCAAGAAAACACAACAAAGCATCTTATCCCGCGACGATAAGTGTTTCCAATCAGAGTACTTCATTTATGGATGATAATCTTTCAAGAGAACTCCAAACCTTTCAGGAAACCACCAGGAAGAAGCGTAGAATGCCACTCTAAGCACTTCATGTATGATTACTTCTTTTATGGGTGGCAAACATTCAAGAAAACACAAAAAGCATGTTATCCTTCTACGAGAAGTGTTTCCGTTCCGAGTACTTAATTTATGGGTGATAACCATTCAAGAAAACATCACAAAGCATTCTATCCTACTACGAGAAGTGTTCCTGATATGATTACTTCATTTATGAGTGGTAAAACTCTAAACCTTTCATGAAACCACCATGAAGAATCATAGAATACCATTCTTAGTGCTTCATGTCTGATTACTTCATTTATGGGTAGTAAACATTAAAAAAAACACCGCAAAGCATCTTATCCTTCTACGAGAAGTCTTTCCAATCAGAGTACTTCATTTATGTGTGGTAACCTTTCAAAAAAACTCCAAACCTTTCGGAAAACCACCACGAAGAAATGTAGAATACCAATCTAAGCGCTTCATGACTTTTACTTCATTTATGGGTGGTAAACATTAAAAAAAAACAGCGCAAAGCATCTTATCCTTCTGCGAGAAGTCTTTCCACTCAGAGTACATTTATGGGTGGTAACCTTTCAAGAAAACTCCAAACCTTTGAGGAAACCCCCACAAAGAAATATAGAATACAACTCTAAGTGCTTCGTGATTATTACTTCATTTACGAGTGGTAAACACGAAACAAAAACCGCAAAGCATCTTATCCTGCTACGAGAAGTATTTCTGATTCGGGTACACTTATAGGTGCTAACCATTCAAGAAAACTCCAAACCTTTCAGGAAACCACCACAAAGAAATCTAGAATACCACTCTAAGAGCTTCATGACTATTACTTCATTTATGGTTGGTAAACATTCAACAAAACACCATAAAGCATTTTATCCTGCTACGAGAAGTGTTTCTGATCCGAGTACTTCATTTGAGGGTGATAACAATTCAAGAAAACACCACAAAACATACTATCCTACTACCAGAAGTGTTTCTGGTCTGACTTTTCATTTATTATTGGTAACTTTCCAAGAAAACTCAAAACCTTTAACGAAACCACCACAAAGAAGAATAGAATACCATTCTAGGTGCTTTATATTTGATTAATTCATTTAATGGTTGTAAACATTAAAAAAAACACCACAAAGCATCTTATCCCACGACGAGAAGTGTTTCCAATCAGAGTACTTCATTTATGGGTGATCATCTTTCAAGAGAACTCCAAACCTTTCAGAAAACCACCACGAAAAAGCGTAGAATGCCACTCTAAGCGTTTCATGACTAGTACTTCTTTTATGGGTGGCAAACATTCAAGAAATCACCACAAAGCATTTTATCCAGCTACGAGGAGTGTTTCCGATCCGAGTACTTCATTTATGGGTGATAACCATTCAAGATAACATCACAAAGCATTCTATCCTACTACGAGAAGTGTTCCTGATATGATTACTTCATTTATGAGTGGTAACCTTCCAAGAAAACTCTAAACCTTTCATGAAACCACTATCAAGAATCGAAGAATACCATTCTAAGTGCCTCATGTCTGATTATTCTTTTATGGGTGGTAAACATTCAAAAAAATACCGCAAAGCTTTTTATCCTTCTACGAGAAGTGTTTCAAATCAAAGTACTTCATTTATGGGTGGTAACCTTTCAAGAAAACTCCAAACCTTTAAGGAAACCACCACGAAGAAATATAGAATACCACTCTAAGCGCTTCATGACTATTACTTCATTTACGAGTGGTAAACATTCAACAAAACACCACAAAGCATCTTATCCTTCTACGAGAAATGTTTCTGATTCGGGTACATTTATGGGTGGTAACCATTCAAGAAAACAACACAGAGCATCATATCCTACTACGAGGAGTGTTCCTGATATGATTACTTCATTTATGAGTGGTAACAATCCAAGAAAACTGTAAACCTTTCATGAAACCACCATGATGAAGCATAGAATACCATTCTAAGTGCTTCATGTCTGATTACTTCATTTATGTGTGGTAAACATTCAAGAAAACACCGCAAAATATCTTATCCTGCTATGAGATGTGTTTCTAATCCTAGTACTTCATTTATGGGTGGTAACTTTTCTAGAAAACTCCAAACCATCAGAAAGCCACCACGAAGATGTCTAGAATGCCACTCTAAGCACTTCATGTATGATTACTTCATTTATGGGTGGCAAACATTCAAGAAAACATCACAAAGCATGCTATCCAACTACCAGAAGTGTTCTTAATATGATTACTTCATTTATGAGTAGTAACATTTCAAGAAAACTCTAAAATATTCATGAAACCACCACCAAGAAGCATAAAATACCATTCTAAGTGCTTCATTCCTGATTACTTTATTTATATGTGGTAAACATTCAAGAAAACACCGCAAACCATCTTATCATGTTACGAGAAGTGTTTCTGATCCTAGTACTCTATTTATGGGGGCTAACCATACAAGAAAACTCCAAAACTTTCAGGAAACCACCACGAACAAATAAGAATACCACTCTAAGTGTTTCATAACTATTACTTCATTTATGGGTGATAACAATTCAAAAAACACCACAAAGCATCATATCCTATTACGAGAAGTGTTTCTGATCTGACTCTTCATTTATGATTGGTAACTTTCCAAGAAAACACTAAACCTATCATGAAACCACAACGAAAAAGTATAGAATACCTTTCTAGGTGCTTTATATTTGATTAATTCATTTATTGGTTGTAAACATTCAAGAAAACACAACAAAGCATCTTATCCCGCGACGATAAGTGTTTCCAATCAGAGTACTTCATTTATGGGTGGTAATCTTTCAGGAGAACTCCAAACCTTTCAGGAAACTACCAGGAAGAAGCGTAGAATGCCACTCTAAGCACTTCATGTATGATTACTTCTTTTATGGGTGGCAAACATTCAAGAAAACACAAAAAGCATGTTATCCTTCTACGAGAAGTGTTTCCGTTCCGAGTATTTCATTTATGTGTGATAACCATTCAAGAAAACATCACAAAGCATTATATCCTACTACGAGAAGTGTTCCTGATATGATTACTTCATTTATGAGTGGTAAAACTCTAAACCTTTCATGAAACCACCATGAAGAATCATAGAATACCATTCTTAGTGCTTCATGTCTGATTACTTCATTTATGGGTGGTAAACATTAAAAAAAACACCGCAAAGCATCTTATCCTTCTACGAGAAGTCTTTCCAATCAGAGTACTTCATTTATGGGTGGTAACCTTTCAAAAAAACTCCAAACCTTTCGGGAAACCACCACGAAGAAATGTAGAATACCACTCTAAGCCCTTCATGAATTGTACTTCATTTATGGGTGGTAATCATTCAAAAAAACACCACAAAATATCTTATTCTGCTACAAGAAGTGTTTCTGATCAGGGTACTTCATTTAAGGGTGGTAACCTTTCAATAAAACACCGCAAAGCATCTTATCCTGCAACAAAAGTGTTTCTGATCCGAGTACTTCATTTATGGGTGGCAACCTTTCAAGAAAACTCCAAACCTTTCAGGAAACCACCACGAAGAAATGTAGAATACCACTCTAAGCACTTCCTGTCTGATTACTTCATTTATAGGTGGTAAACATTCAACAAAACACCGCAAATCATCTTATCCTGCTACGACAAGTGTTTCTGATCCGGGTAATTCATTTATGGGTGGTATCCATTCAAGAAAACTCCAAACCTTTCAAGAAACCACCACGAAGAAATGTAGAATACCACTCTAAGCGCTTCATGACTATTACTTCATTTATGGGTGGTAACATTCAACAAAACACCACAGAGCATCTTATCATGCTACGAGAAGGGTATCTGATCCGGATACTTCATTTATGGGTGGTAACGGTTCAAGAAAACACCACAAAACAACTTATCCTACTACGAGGAGTGTTCCTGATATGATTACTTCATTTATGAGTGGTAACCTTCCATGAAAACTCTAAACTTTTTAAGAAATCACCACGAAGAAGAATAGAATACCATTCTAAGTGCTTCATGCCTGATTACTTAATTTATGGGAGGTAAACATTAAAAAAAACACTGCAAAGCATCTTATCCTTCTGCGAGAAGTCTTTCCACTCAGAGTACTTCATTTATGGGTGGTAACCTTTCAAGAAAACTTCAAAACTTTCAGGAAACCACCACGAAGAAATATAGAATACAACTCTAAGTGCTTCATGACTATTACTTCATTTATGAGTGGTAAACATGAAACAAAACACCGCAAAGCATCTTATCCTGCTACGAGAAGTGTTTCTGATTCGGGTACACTTATGGGTGGTAACCATTCAAGAAAACAACACATAGCATCTTATCCTACTACGATAAGTGTTCCTGATATGATTACTTCATTTATGAGTGGTAACCTTCCAAGAAAACTCTAAACCTTTCATGAAACCACCATGAAGAATCGTAGAATACCATTCTAAGTGCCTCGTGTTTGATTATTCTTTTATGGGTGGTAAACATTCAAAAAAATACCGCAAAGCTTTTTATCCTTCTACGAGAAGTGTTTCAAATCAATGTACTTCATTTATGGGTGGTAACCTTTCAAGAAAACTCCAAACCTTTAAGGAAACCACCACGAAGAAATATAGAATACCACTCTAAGCGCTTCATGACTATTACTTCATTTACGAGTGATAAACATTCAACAAAACACCACAAAGCATTTTATCCTGCTACGAGAAGTGTTTCTGATCCGGGTACATTTATGGGTGGTAACCATTCAAGAAAACAACACAGAGCATCCTATCCTACTACGAGGAGTGTTCCTAATATGATTACTTCATTTATGAGGGTTAACAATCCAAGAAAACTGTAAACCTTTCATGAAACCACCATGAAGAAGCATATAATACCATTCTAAGTGCTTCATGTCTGATTACTTCATTTATGTGTGGTAAACATTCAAGAAAACACCGCAAAACATCTTATCCTGCTATGAGATGTGTTTCTAATCCTAGTACTTCATTTATGGGTGGTAACTTTTCTAGAAAACTCCAAACCATCAGAAAGCCACCACGAAGATGTCTAGAATGCCACTCTAAGCACTTCATGTATGATTACTTCATTTATGGGTGGCAAACATTCAAGAAAACATCACAAAGCATGCTATCCAACTACCAGAAGTGTTCTTAATATGATTACTTCATTTATGAGTAGTAACATTTCAAGAAAACTCTAAACTATTCATGAAACCACCACCAAGAAGCATAAAATACCATTCTAAGTGCTTCATTCCTGATTACTTTATTTATAGGTGGTAAACATTCAAGAAAACACTGCAAACCATCTTATCATGTTACGAGAAGTGTTTCTGATCCTAGTACTCTATTTATGGGGGCTAACCATACAAGAAAACTCCAAAACTTTCAGGAAACCACCACGAACAAATAAGAATATCATTCTAAGTGTTTCATAACTATTACTTCATTTATGGGTGATAACAATTCAAAAAACACCACAAAGCATCATATCCTATTACGAGAAGTGTTTCTGATCTGACTCTTCATTTATGATTGGTAACTTTCCAAGAAAACACTAAACCTATCATGATACCACAACGAAAAAGTATAGAATACCTTTCTAGGTGCTTTATATTTGATTAATTCATTTATTGGTTGTAAACATTCAAGAAAACACAACAAAGCATCTTATCCCGCGACGATAAGTGTTTCCAATCAGAGTACTTCATTTATGGGTGGTAATCTTTCAGGAGAACTCCAAATCTTTCAGGAAACTACCAGGAAGAAGCGTAGAATGCCACTCTAAGCACTTCATGTATGATTACTTCTTTTATGGGTGGCAAACATTCAAGAAAACACAAAAAGCATGTTATCCTTCTACGAGAAGTGTTTCCGTTCCGAGTATTTCATTTATGTGTGATAACCATTCAAGAAAACATCACAAAGCATTATATCCTACTACGAGAAGTGTTCCTGATATGATTACTTCATTTATGAGTGGTAAAACTCTAAACCTTTCATGAAACCACCATGAAGAATCATAGAATACCATTCTTAGTGCTTCATGTCTGATTACTTCATTTATGGGTGGTAAACATTAAAAAAAACACCGCAAAGCATCTTATCCTTCTACGAGAAGTCTTTCCAATCAGAGTACTTCATTTATGGGTGGTAACCTTTCAAAAAAACTCCAAACCTTTCGGGAAACCACCACGAAGAAATGTAGAATACCACTCTAAGCGCTTCATGAATTGTACTTCATTTATGGGTGGTAATCATTCAAAAAAACACCACAAAATATCTTATTCTGCTACAAGAAGTGTTTCTGATCAGGGTACTTCATTTAAGGGTGGTAACCTTTCAATAAAACACCGCAAAGCATCTTATCCTGCAACAAAAGTGTTTCTGATCCGAGTACTTCATTTATGGGTGGCAACCTTTCAAGAAAACTCCAAACCTTTCAGGAAACCACCACGAAGAAATGTAGAATACCACTCTAAGCACTTCCTGTCTGATTACTTCATTTATAGGTGGTAAACATTCAACAAAACACCGCAAATCATCTTATCCTGCTACGACAAGTGTTTCTGATCCGGGTAATTCATTTATGGGTGGTATCCATTCAAGAAAACTCCAAACCTTTCAAGAAACCACCACGAAGAAATGTAGAATACCACTCTAAGCGCTTCATGACTATTACTTCATTTATGGGTGGTAACATTCAACAAAACACCACAGAGCATCTTATCATGCTACGAGAAGGGTATCTGATCCGGATACTTCATTTATGGGTGGTAACGGTTCAAGAAAACACCACAAAACAACTTATCCTACTACGAGGAGTGTTCCTGATATGATTACTTCATTTATGAGTGGTAACCTTCCATGAAAACTCTAAACTTTTTAAGAAATCACCACGAAGAAGAATAGAATACCATTCTAAGTGCTTCATGCCTGATTACTTAATTTATGGGAGGTAAACATTAAAAAAAACACTGCAAAGCATCTTATCCTTCTGCGAGAAGTCTTTCCACTCAGAGTACTTCATTTATGGGTGGTAACCTTTCAAGAAAACTTCAAAACTTTCAGGAAACCACCACGAAGAAATATAGAATACAACTCTAAGTGCTTCATGACTATTACTTCATTTATGAGTGGTAAACATGAAACAAAACACCGCAAAGCATCTTATCCTGCTACGAGAAGTGTTTCTGATTCGGGTACACTTATGGGTGGTAACCATTCAAGAAAACAACACATAGCATCTTATCCTACTACGATAAGTGTTCCTGATATGATTACTTCATTTATGAGTGGTAACCTTCCAAGAAAACTCTAAACCTTTCATGAAACCACCATGAAGAATCGTAGAATACCATTCTAAGTGCCTCGTGTTTGATTATTCTTTTATGGGTGGTAAACATTCAAAAAAATACCGCAAAGCTTTTTATCCTTCTACGAGAAGTGTTTCAAATCAATGTACTTCATTTATGGGTGGTAACCTTTCAAGAAAACTCCAAACCTTTAAGGAAACCACCACGAAGAAATATAGAATACCACTCTAAGCGCTTCATGACTATTACTTCATTTACGAGTGATAAACATTCAACAAAACACCACAAAGCATTTTATCCTGCTACGAGAAGTGTTTCTGATCCGGGTACATTTATGGGTGGTAACCATTCAAGAAAACAACACAGAGCATCCTATCCTACTACGAGGAGTGTTCCTAATATGATTACTTCATTTATGAGGGTTAACAATCCAAGAAAACTGTAAACCTTTCATGAAACCACCATGAAGAAGCATATAATACCATTCTAAGTGCTTCATGTCTGATTACTTCATTTATGTGTGGTAAACATTCAAGAAAACACCGCAAAACATCTTATCCTGCTATGAGATGTGTTTCTAATCCTAGTACTTCATTTATGGGTGGTAACTTTTCTAGAAAACTCCAAACCATCAGAAAGCCACCACGAAGATGTCTAGAATGCCACTCTAAGCACTTCATGTATGATTACTTCATTTATGGGTGGCAAACATTCAAGAAAACATCACAAAGCATGCTATCCAACTACCAGAAGTGTTCTTAATATGATTACTTCATTTATGAGTAGTAACATTTCAAGAAAACTCTAAACTATTCATGAAACCACCACCAAGAAGCATAAAATACCATTCTAAGTGCTTCATTCCTGATTACTTTATTTATAGGTGGTAAACATTCAAGAAAACACTGCAAACCATCTTATCATGTTACGAGAAGTGTTTCTGATCCTAGTACTCTATTTATGGGGGCTAACCATACAAGAAAACTCCAAAACTTTCAGGAAACCACCACGAACAAATAAGAATATCATTCTAAGTGTTTCATAACTATTACTTCATTTATGGGTGATAACAATTCAAAAAACACCACAAAGCATCATATCCTATTACGAGAAGTGTTTCTGATCTGACTCTTCATTTATGATTGGTAACTTTCCAAGAAAACACTAAACCTATCATGAAACCACAACGAAAAAGTATAGAATACCTTTCTAGGTGCTTTATATTTGATTAATTCATTTATTGGTTGTAAACATTCAAGAAAACACAACAAAGCATCTTATCCCGCGACGATAAGTGTTTCCAATCAGAGTACTTCATTTATGGGTGGTAATCTTTCAGGAGAACTCCAAATCTTTCAGGAAACTACCAGGAAGAAGCGTAGAATGCCACTCTAAGCACTTCATGTATGATTACTTCTTTTATGGGTGGCAAACATTCAAGAAAACACAAAAAGCATGTTATCCTTCTACGAGAAGTGTTTCCGTTCCGAGTATTTCATTTATGTGTGATAACCATTCAAGAAAACATCACAAAGCATTATATCCTACTACGAGAAGTGTTCCTGATATGATTACTTCATTTATGAGTGGTAAAACTCTAAACCTTTCATGAAACCACCATGAAGAATCATAGAATACCATTCTTAGTGCTTCATGTCTGATTACTTCATTTATGGGTGGTAAACATTAAAAAAAACACCGCAAAGCATCTTATCCTTCTACGAGAAGTCTTTCCAATCAGAGTACTTCATTTATGGGTGGTAACCTTTCAAAAAAACTCCAAACCTTTCGGGAAACCACCACGAAGAAATGTAGAATACCACTCTAAGCCCTTCATGAATTGTACTTCATTTATGGGTGGTAATCATTCAAAAAAACACCACAAAATATCTTATTCTGCTACAAGAAGTGTTTCTGATCAGGGTACTTCATTTAAGGGTGGTAACCTTTCAATAAAACACCGCAAAGCATCTTATCCTGCAACAAAAGTGTTTCTGATCCGAGTACTTCATTTATGGGTGGCAACCTTTCAAGAAAACTCCAAACCTTTCAGGAAACCACCACGAAGAAATGTAGAATACCACTCTAAGCACTTCCTGTCTGATTACTTCATTTATAGGTGGTAAACATTCAACAAAACACCGCAAATCATCTTATCCTGCTACGACAAGTGTTTCTGATCCGGGTAATTCATTTATGGGTGGTATCCATTCAAGAAAACTCCAAACCTTTCAAGAAACCACCACGAAGAAATGTAGAATACCACTCTAAGCGCTTCATGACTATTACTTCATTTATGGGTGGTAACATTCAACAAAACACCACAGAGCATCTTATCATGCTACGAGAAGGGTATCTGATCCGGATACTTCATTTATGGGTGGTAACGGTTCAAGAAAACACCACAAAACAACTTATCCTACTACGAGGAGTGTTCCTGATATGATTACTTCATTTATGAGTGGTAACCTTCCATGAAAACTCTAAACTTTTTAAGAAATCACCACGAAGAAGAATAGAATACCATTCTAAGTGCTTCATGCCTGATTACTTAATTTATGGGAGGTAAACATTAAAAAAAACACTGCAAAGCATCTTATCCTTCTGCGAGAAGTCTTTCCACTCAGAGTACTTCATTTATGGGTGGTAACCTTTCAAGAAAACTTCAAAACTTTCAGGAAACCACCACGAAGAAATATAGAATACAACTCTAAGTGCTTCATGACTATTACTTCATTTATGAGTGGTAAACATGAAACAAAACACCGCAAAGCATCTTATCCTGCTACGAGAAGTGTTTCTGATTCGGGTACACTTATGGGTGGTAACCATTCAAGAAAACAACACATAGCATCTTATCCTACTACGATAAGTGTTCCTGATATGATTACTTCATTTATGAGTGGTAACCTTCCAAGAAAACTCTAAACCTTTCATGAAACCACCATGAAGAATCGTAGAATACCATTCTAAGTGCCTCGTGTTTGATTATTCTTTTATGGGTGGTAAACATTCAAAAAAATACCGCAAAGCTTTTTATCCTTCTACGAGAAGTGTTTCAAATCAATGTACTTCATTTATGGGTGGTAACCTTTCAAGAAAACTCCAAACCTTTAAGGAAACCACCACGAAGAAATATAGAATACCACTCTAAGCGCTTCATGACTATTACTTCATTTACGAGTGATAAACATTCAACAAAACACCACAAAGCATTTTATCCTGCTACGAGAAGTGTTTCTGATCCGGGTACATTTATGGGTGGTAACCATTCAAGAAAACAACACAGAGCATCCTATCCTACTACGAGGAGTGTTCCTAATATGATTACTTCATTTATGAGGGTTAACAATCCAAGAAAACTGTAAACCTTTCATGAAACCACCATGAAGAAGCATATAATACCATTCTAAGTGCTTCATGTCTGATTACTTCATTTATGTGTGGTAAACATTCAAGAAAACACCGCAAAACATCTTATCCTGCTATGAGATGTGTTTCTAATCCTAGTACTTCATTTATGGGTGGTAACTTTTCTAGAAAACTCCAAACCATCAGAAAGCCACCACGAAGATGTCTAGAATGCCACTCTAAGCACTTCATGTATGATTACTTCTTTTATGGGTGGCAAACAATGAAGAAAACATCACAAAGCATGCTATCCAACTACCATAAGTGTTCCTAATATATTACTTCATTTATGAGTAGTAACCTTCCAAGAAAACTCTAAATTTTTCATGAAACCACCACCAAGAAGCATAAAATACCATTCTAAGTGCTTCATTCCTGATTACTTTATTTATAGATGGTAAACATTCAAGAAAACACCGCAAACCATCTTATCCTGTTACGAGAAGTGTTTCTGATCCTAGTACTCTATTTATGGGTGCTAACCATACAAGAAAACTCCAAAACTTTCAGGAAACCACCACGAACAAATAAGAATACCACTCTAAGAGTTTCATAACTATTTCTTCATTTATGGGTGGTAAACATTCAACAAAACAGCATAAAGCATTTTATCCTGCTACGAGAAGTGTTTCTAATCTGATTACTTCATTTATGGGTGATAACAATTGAAAAAAAACACCACAAAGAATGCTATCCTATTACGAGAAGTGTTTCTGATCTGGCTCTTCATATATGATTGGTAACTTTTCAAGAAAACTCTAAACCTATCATGAAACCACCACGAAGAAGCATAGAATACCTTTCTAGGTGCTTTATATTTGATTAATTCATTTATTGGTTGTAAACATTCAAGAAAACACCACAAAGCATCTTATCCCGTGACGATAAGTGTTTCCAATCATAGTACTTCATTTATGGGTGGTAATCTTTCAAGAGAACTCCAAACCTTTCAGGAAACCACCACGAAGAAGCGTAAATGCCACTCTAAGCACTTCATGTTTGATTACTTCTTTTATGGGTGGCAAACATTCAACAATACACCATAAAGCATTTTATCCTTCTACGAGAAGTGTTTTTGATCTGAGTACTTCATTTATGGGTGATAACAATTCAAGAAAACACCACAAAGCATGCCATCCAACTACCAGAAGTGTTCCTGATATGATTACTTCATTTATGAGTGATAACCTTCCAAGAAAAATCTAAATTTTTATGATACGACCACGAAGAAGCATAGAATACCATTCGAAGTGCTTCATTCCTGATTACTTTATTTATGGGTGGTAAACATTCAAAAAAACACCGCAAACCATCTTATCCTGTTACGAGAAGTGTTTCTGATTCGAGTACTCTATTTATGGGTGGTAACCGTACAAGAAAACTCCAAACCTTTCAGGAAACCACCACGAACAAATGTAGAATACCACTCTAAGTGTTTCATAACTATTACTTCATTTATGGGTGTTAAACATTCAACAAAACAGCATAAAGCATTTTATCCTGCTACGAGATGTGTTTCTGATCTGATTACTTCATTTATGGGTGATAACAATTCAAAAAAACACCACAAAGAATGCTATCCTATTACGAGAAGTGTTTCTGATCTGGCTCTTCATATATGATTGGTAACTTTCCAAGAAAACTCTAAACCTATCATGAAACCACCACGAAGAAGCATAGAATACCTTTCTAGGTGCTTTATATTTGATTAATTCATTTATTGGTTGTAAACATTCAAGAAAACACCACAAAGCACCTTATCCCGCGACGATAAGTGTTTCCAATCAGAGTACTTCATTTATGGGTGGTAATCTTTCAATAGAACTCCAAACCTTTCAGGAAACCACCACGAAGAAGCGTAAATGCCACTCTAAGCACTTCATGTATGATTACTTCTTTTATGGGTGGCAAACATTCAACAATACACCATAAAGCATTTTATCCTTCTACGAGAAGTGTTTCTGATCCGAGTACTTCATTTATGAGTGATAACAATTCAAGATAACACCACAAAGCATGCCATCCAACTACCAGAAGTGTTCCTGATATGATTACCTCATTTATGAGTGATAACCTTCCAAGAAAAATCTAAATTTTTATGATACGACCACGAAGAAGCATAGAATACCATTCGAAGTGCTTCATTCATGATTACTTTATTTATGGGTGGTAAACATTCAAGAAAACACCGCAAACCATCTTATCCTGTTACGAGAAGTGTTTCTGATTCGAGTACTCTATTTATGGGTGCGTACAAGAAAACTCCAAACCTTTCAGGAAACCACCACGAACAAATGTAGAATACCACTCTAAGAGGTTCATAACTATTACTTCATTTATGGGTGGTAAACATTCAACAAAACAGCATAAAGCATTTTATCCTGCTACGAGAAGTGTTTCTGATCTGATTACTTCATTTATGGATGATAACAATTCAAAAAAACACCACAAAGAATGCTATCCTATTACGAGAAGTGTTTCTGATCTGACTCTTCATATATGATTGGTAACTTTCCAAGAAAACTCTAAACCTATCATGAAACCACCACGAAGAAGCATAGAATACCTTTCTAGGTGCTTTATATTTGATTAATTCATTTATTGGTTGTAAACATTCAAGAAAACACCACAAAGCATCTTATCCCGCGACGATAAGTGTTTCCAACCAGAGTACTTCATTTATGGGTGGTAATCTTTCAAGAGAACTCCAAACCTTTCAGGAAACCACCACGAAGAAGCGTAAATGCCACTCTAAGCACTTCATGTTTGATTACTTCTTTTATGGGTGGCAAAAATTCAACAATACACCATAAAGCATTTTATCCTTCTACGAGAAGTGTTTTTGATCTGAGTACTTCATTTATGGGTGACAACAATTCAAGAAAACACCACAAAGCATGCCATCCAACTACCAGAAGTGTTCCTGATATGATTACTTCATTTATGAGTGATAACCTTCCAAGAAAAATCTAAATTTTTATGATACGACCACGAAGAAGCATAGAAACCATTCGAAGTGCTTCATTCCTGATTACTTTATTTATGGGTGGTAAACATTCAAGAAAACACCGCAAACCATCTTATCCTGTTATGAGAAGTGTTTCTGATCCTAGTACTCTATTTATGGGTGCTAACCATACAAGAAAACTCCAAAACTTTCAGGAAACCACCACGAACAAATAAGAATACCACTCTAAGAGTTTCATAACTATTACTTCATTTATGGGTGGTAAACATTCAACAAAACAGCATAAAGCATTTTATCCTGCTACGAGAAGTGTTTCTGATCTGATTACTTCATTTATGGGTGATAACAATTCAAAAAAACACCACAAAGAATGCTATCCTATTACGAGAAGTGTTTCTGATCTGGCTCTTCATATATGATTGGTAACTTTCCAAGAAAACTCTAAACCTATCATGAAACCACCACGAAGAAGCATAGAATACCTTTCTAGGTGCTTTATATTTGATTAATTCATTTATTGGTTGTAAACATTCAAGAAAACACCACAAAGCATCTTATCCCGTGACGATAAGTGTTTCCAATCAGAGTACTTCATTTATGGGTGGTAATCTTTCAAGAGAACTCCAAACCTTTCAGGAAACCACCACGAAGAAGCGTAAATGCCACTCTAAGCACTTCATGTATGATTACTTCTTTTATGGGTGGCAAACATTCAACAATACACCATAAAGCATTTTATCCTTCTACGAGAAGTGTTTCTGATCCGAGTACTTCATTTATGAGTGATAACAATTCAAGATAACACCACAAAGCATGCCATCCAACTACCAGAAGTGTTCCTGATATGATTACCTCATTTATGAGTGATAACCTTCCAAGAAAAATCTAAATTTTTATGATACGACCACGAAGAAGCATAGAATACCATTCGAAGTGCTTCATTCATGATTACTTTATTTATGGGTGGTAAACATTCAAGAAAACACCGCAAACCATCTTATCCTGTTACGAGAAGTGTTTCTGATTCGAGTACTCTATTTATGGGTGCGTACAAGAAAACTCCAAACCTTTCAGGAAACCACCACGAACAAATGTAGAATACCACTCTAAGAGGTTCATAACTATTACTTCATTTATGGGTGGTAAACATTCAACAAAACAGCATAAAGCATTTTATCCTGCTACGAGAAGTGTTTCTGATCTGATTACTTCATTTATGGATGATAACAATTCAAAAAAACACCACAAAGAATGCTATCCTATTACGAGAAGTGTTTCTGATCTGGCTCTTCATATATGATTGGTAACTTTCCAAGAAAACTCTAAACCTATCATGAAACCACCACGAAGAAGCATAGAATACCTTTCTAGGTGCTTTATATTTGATTAATTCATTTATTGGTTGTAAACATTCAAGAAAACACCACAAAGCACCTTATCCCGCGACGATAAGTGTTTCCAATCAGAGTACTTCATTTATGGGTGGTAATCTTTCAATATAACTCCAAACCTTTCAGGAAACCACCACAAAGAAGCGTAAATGCCACTCTAAGCACTTCATGTATGATTACTTCTTTTATGGGTGGCAAACATTCAACAATACACCATAAAGCATTTTATCCTTCTACGAGAAGTGTTTCTGATCCGAGTACTTCATTTATGGGTGATAACAATTCAAGATAACACCACAAAGCATGCCATCCAACTACCAGAAGTGTTCCTGATATGATTACCTCATTTATGAGTGATAACCTTCCAAGAAAAATCTAAATTTTTATGATACGACCACGAAGAAGCATAGAATACCATTCGAAGTGCTTCATTCATGATTACTTTATTTATGGGTGGTAAACATTCAAGAAAACACCGCAAACCATCTTATCCTGTTACGAGAAGTGTTTCTGATTCGAGTACTCTATTTATGGGTGCGTACAAGAAAACTCCAAACCTTTCAGGAAACCACCACGAACAAATGTAGAATACCACTCTAAGAGGTTCATAACTATTACTTCATTTATGGGTGGTAAACATTCAACAAAACAGCATAAAGCATTTTATCCTGCTACGAGAAGTGTTTCTGATCTGATTACTTCATTTATGGATGATAACAATTCAAAAAAACACCACAAAGAATGCTATCCTATTACGAGAAGTGTTTCTGATCTGACTCTTCATATATGATTGGTAACTTTCCAAGAAAACTCTAAACCTATCATGAAACCACCACGAAGAAGCATAGAATACCTTTCTAGGTGCTTTATATTTGATTAATTCATTTATTGGTTGTAAACATTCAAGAAAACACCACAAAGCATCTTATCCCGCGACGATAAGTGTTTCCAACCAGAGTACTTCATTTATGGGTGGTAATCTTTCAAGAGAACTCCAAACCTTTCAGGAAACCACCACGAAGAAGCGTAAATGCCACTCTAAGCACTTCATGTTTGATTACTTCTTTTATGGGTGGCAAAAATTCAACAATACACCATAAAGCATTTTATCCTTCTACGAGAAGTGTTTTTGATCTGAGTACTTCATTTATGGGTGACAACAATTCAAGAAAACACCACAAAGCATGCCATCCAACTACCAGAAGTGTTCCTGATATGATTACTTCATTTATGAGTGATAACCTTCCAAGAAAAATCTAAATTTTTATGATACGACCACGAAGAAGCATAGAAACCATTCGAAGTGCTTCATTCCTGATTACTTTATTTATGGGTGGTAAACATTCAAGAAAACACCGCAAACCATCTTATCCTGTTATGAGAAGTGTTTCTGATCCTAGTACTCTATTTATGGGTGCTAACCATACAAGAAAACTCCAAAACTTTCAGGAAACCACCACGAACAAATAAGAATACCACTCTAAGAGTTTCATAACTATTACTTCATTTATGGGTGGTAAACATTCAACAAAACAGCATAAAGCATTTTATCCTGCTACGAGAAGTGTTTCTGATCTGATTACTTCATTTATGGGTGATAACAATTCAAAAAAACACCACAAAGAATGCTATCCTATTACGAGAAGTGTTTCTGATCTGGCTCTTCATATATGATTGGTAACTTTCCAAGAAAACTCTAAACCTATCATGAAACCACCACGAAGAAGCATAGAATACCTTTCTAGGTGCTTTATATTTGATTAATTCATTTATTGGTTGTAAACATTCAAGAAAACACCACAAAGCATCTTATCCCGTGACGATAAGTGTTTCCAATCAGAGTACTTCATTTATGGGTGGTAATCTTTCAAGAGAACTCCAAACCTTTCAGGAAACCACCACGAAGAAGCGTAAATGCCACTCTAAGCACTTCATGTATGATTACTTCTTTTATGGGTGGCAAACATTCAACAATACACCATAAAGCATTTTATCCTTCTACGAGAAGTGTTTCTGATCCGAGTACTTCATTTATGAGTGATAACAATTCAAGATAACACCACAAAGCATGCCATCCAACTACCAGAAGTGTTCCTGATATGATTACCTCATTTATGAGTGATAACCTTCCAAGAAAAATCTAAATTTTTATGATACGACCACGAAGAAGCATAGAATACCATTCGAAGTGCTTCATTCATGATTACTTTATTTATGGGTGGTAAACATTCAAGAAAACACCGCAAACCATCTTATCCTGTTACGAGAAGTGTTTCTGATTCGAGTACTCTATTTATGGGTGCGTACAAGAAAACTCCAAACCTTTCAGGAAACCACCACGAACAAATGTAGAATACCACTCTAAGAGGTTCATAACTATTACTTCATTTATGGGTGGTAAACATTCAACAAAACAGCATAAAGCATTTTATCCTGCTACGAGAAGTGTTTCTGATCTGATTACTTCATTTATGGATGATAACAATTCAAAAAAACACCACAAAGAATGCTATCCTATTACGAGAAGTGTTTCTGATCTGGCTCTTCATATATGATTGGTAACTTTCCAAGAAAACTCTAAACCTATCATGAAACCACCACGAAGAAGCATAGAATACCTTTCTAGGTGCTTTATATTTGATTAATTCATTTATTGGTTGTAAACATTCAAGAAAACACCACAAAGCACCTTATCCCGCGACGATAAGTGTTTCCAATCAGAGTACTTCATTTATGGGTGGTAATCTTTCAATATAACTCCAAACCTTTCAGGAAACCACCACAAAGAAGCGTAAATGCCACTCTAAGCACTTCATGTATGATTACTTCTTTTATGGGTGGCAAACATTCAACAATACACCATAAAGCATTTTATCCTTCTACGAGAAGTGTTTCTGATCCGAGTACTTCATTTATGGGTGATAACAATTCAAGATAACACCACAAAGCATGCCATCCAACTACCAGAAGTGTTCCTGATATGATTACCTCATTTATGAGTGATAACCTTCCAAGAAAAATCTAAATTTTTATGATACGACCACGAAGAAGCATAGAATACCATTCGAAGTGCTTCATTCATGATTACTTTATTTATGGGTGGTAAACATTCAAGAAAACACCGCAAACCATCTTATCCTGTTACGAGAAGTGTTTCTGATTCGAGTACTCTATTTATGGGTGCGTACAAGAAAACTCCAAACCTTTCAGGAAACCACCACGAACAAATGTAGAATACCACTCTAAGAGGTTCATAACTATTACTTCATTTATGGGTGGTAAACATTCAACAAAACAGCATAAAGCATTTTATCCTGCTACGAGAAGTGTTTCTGATCTGATTACTTCATTTATGGATGATAACAATTCAAAAAAACACCACAAAGAATGCTATCCTATTACGAGAAGTGTTTCTGATCTGACTCTTCATATATGATTGGTAACTTTCCAAGAAAACTCTAAACCTATCATGAAACCACCACGAAGAAGCATAGAATACCTTTCTAGGTGCTTTATATTTGATTAATTCATTTATTGGTTGTAAACATTCAAGAAAACACCACAAAGCATCTTATCCCGCGACGATAAGTGTTTCCAACCAGAGTACTTCATTTATGGGTGGTAATCTTTCAAGAGAACTCCAAACCTTTCAGGAAACCACCACGAAGAAGCGTAAATGCCACTCTAAGCACTTCATGTTTGATTACTTCTTTTATGGGTGGCAAAAATTCAACAATACACCATAAAGCATTTTATCCTTCTACGAGAAGTGTTTTTGATCTGAGTACTTCATTTATGGGTGACAACAATTCAAGAAAACACCACAAAGCATGCCATCCAACTACCAGAAGTGTTCCTGATATGATTACTTCATTTATGAGTGATAACCTTCCAAGAAAAATCTAAATTTTTATGATACGACCACGAAGAAGCATAGAAACCATTCGAAGTGCTTCATTCCTGATTACTTTATTTATGGGTGGTAAACATTCAAGAAAACACCGCAAACCATCTTATCCTGTTATGAGAAGTGTTTCTGATCCTAGTACTCTATTTATGGGTGCTAACCATACAAGAAAACTCCAAAACTTTCAGGAAACCACCACGAACAAATAAGAATACCACTCTAAGAGTTTCATAACTATTACTTCATTTATGGGTGGTAAACATTCAACAAAACAGCATAAAGCATTTTATCCTGCTACGAGAAGTGTTTCTGATCTGATTACTTCATTTATGGGTGATAACAATTCAAAAAAACACCACAAAGAATGCTATCCTATTACGAGAAGTGTTTCTGATCTGGCTCTTCATATATGATTGGTAACTTTCCAAGAAAACTCTAAACCTATCATGAAACCACCACGAAGAAGCATAGAATACCTTTCTAGGTGCTTTATATTTGATTAATTCATTTCTTGGTTGTAAACATTCAAGAAAACACCACAAAGCATCTTATCCCGTGACGATAAGTGTTTCCAATCAGAGTACTTCATTTATGGGTGGTAATCTTTCAAGAGAACTCCAAACCTTTCAGGAAACCACCACGAAGAAGCGTAAATGCCACTCTAAGCACTTCATGTATGATTACTTCTTTTATGGGTGGCAAACATTCAACAATACACCATAAAGCATTTTATCCTTCTACGAGAAGTGTTTCTGATCCGAGTACTTCATTTATGAGTGATAACAATTCAAGATAACACCACAAAGCATGCCATCCAACTACCAGAAGTGTTCCTGATATGATTACCTCATTTATGAGTGATAACCTTCCAAGAAAAATCTAAATTTTTATGATACGACCACGAAGAAGCATAGAATACCATTCGAAGTGCTTCATTCATGATTACTTTATTTATGGGTGGTAAACATTCAAGAAAACACCGCAAACCATCTTATCCTGTTACGAGAAGTGTTTCTGATTCGAGTACTCTATTTATGGGTGCGTACAAGAAAACTCCAAACCTTTCAGGAAACCACCACGAACAAATGTAGAATACCACTCTAAGAGGTTCATAACTATTACTTCATTTATGGGTGGTAAACATTCAACAAAACAGCATAAAGCATTTTATCCTGCTACGAGAAGTGTTTCTGATCTGATTACTTCATTTATGGATGATAACAATTCAAAAAAACACCACAAAGAATGCTATCCTATTACGAGAAGTGTTTCTGATCTGGCTCTTCATATATGATTGGTAACTTTCCAAGAAAACTCTAAACCTATCATGAAACCACCACGAAGAAGCATAGAATACCTTTCTAGGTGCTTTATATTTGATTAATTCATTTATTGGTTGTAAACATTCAAGAAAACACCACAAAGCACCTTATCCCGCGACGATAAGTGTTTCCAATCAGAGTACTTCATTTATGGGTGGTAATCTTTCAATATAACTCCAAACCTTTCAGGAAACCACCACGAAGAAGCGTAAATGCCACTCTAAGCACTTCATGTATGATTACTTCTTTTATGGGTGGCAAACATTCAACAATACACCATAAAGCATTTTATCCTTCTACGAGAAGTGTTTCTGATCCGAGTACTTCATTTATGGGTGATAACAATTCAAGATAACACCACAAAGCATGCCATCCAACTACCAGAAGTGTTCCTGATATGATTACCTCATTTATGAGTGATAACCTTCCAAGAAAAATCTAAATTTTTATGATACGACCACGAAGAAGCATAGAATACCATTCGAAGTGCTTCATTCATGATTACTTTATTTATGGGTGGTAAACATTCAAGAAAACACCGCAAACCATCTTATCCTGTTACGAGAAGTGTTTCTGATTCGAGTACTCTATTTATGGGTGCGTACAAGAAAACTCCAAACCTTTCAGGAAACCACCACGAACAAATGTAGAATACCACTCTAAGAGGTTCATAACTATTACTTCATTTATGGGTGGTAAACATTCAACAAAACAGCATAAAGCATTTTATCCTGCTACGAGAAGTGTTTCTGATCTGATTACTTCATTTATGGATGATAACAATTCAAAAAAACACCACAAAGAATGCTATCCTATTACGAGAAGTGTTTCTGATCTGACTCTTCATATATGATTGGTAACTTTCCAAGAAAACTCTAAACCTATCATGAAACCACCACGAAGAAGCATAGAATACCTTTCTAGGTGCTTTATATTTGATTAATTCATTTATTGGTTGTAAACATTCAAGAAAACACCACAAAGCATCTTATCCAGCGACGATAAGTGTTTCCAACCAGAGTACTTCATTTATGGGTGGTAATCTTTCAAGAGAACTCCAAACCTTTCAGGAAACCACCACGAAGAAGCGTAAATGCCACTCTAAGCACTTCATGTATGATTACTTCTTTTATGGGTGGCAAACATTCAACAATACACCATAAAGCATTTTATCCTTCTACGAGAAGTGTTTCTGATCCGAGTACTTCATTTATGAGTGATAACAATTCAAGATAACACCACAAAGCATGCCATCCAACTACCAGAAGTGTTCCTGATATGATTACCTCATTTATGAGTGATAACCTTCCAAGAAAAATCTAAATTTTTATGATACGACCACGAAGAAGCATAGAATACCATTCGAAGTGCTTCATTCCTGATTACTTTATTTATGGGTGGTAAACATTCAAAAAAACACCGCAAACCATCTTATCCTGTTACGAGAAGTGTTTCTGATTCGAGTACTCTATTTATGGGTGGTAACCGTACAAGAAAACTCCAAACCTTTCAGGAAACCACCACGAACAAATGTAGAATACCACTCTAAGAGTTTCATAACTATTACTTCATTTATGGGTGTTAAACATTCAACAAAACAGCATAAAGCATTTTATCCTGCTACGAGATGTGTTTCTGATCTGATTACTTCATTTATGGGTGATAACAATTCAAAAAAACACCACAAAGAATGCTATCCTATTACGAGAAGTGTTTCTGATCTGGCTCTTCATATATGATTGGTAACTTTCCAAGAAAACTCTAAACCTATCATGAAACCACCACGAAGAAGCATAGAATACCTTTCTAGGTGCTTTATATTTGATTAATTCATTTATTGGTTGTAAACATTCAAGAAAACACCACAAAGCACCTTATCCCGCGACGATAAGTGTTTCCAATCAGAGTACTTCATTTATGGGTGGTAATCTTTCAATATAACTCCAAACCTTTCAGGAAACCACCACGAAGAAGCGTAAATGCCACTCTAAGCACTTCATGTATGATTACTTCTTTTATGGGTGGCAAACATTCAACAATACACCATAAAGCATTTTATCCTTCTACGAGAAGTGTTTCTGATCCGAGTACTTCATTTATGGGTGATAACAATTCAAGATAACACCACAAAGCATGCCATCCAACTACCAGAAGTGTTCCTGATATGATTACCTCATTTATGAGTGATAACCTTCCAAGAAAAATCTAAATTTTTATGATACGACCACGAAGAAGCATAGAATACCATTCGAAGTGCTTCATTCATGATTACTTTATTTATGGGTGGTAAACATTCAAGAAAACACCGCAAACCATCTTATCCTGTTACGAGAAGTGTTTCTGATTCGAGTACTCTATTTATGGGTGCGTACAAGAAAACTCCAAACCTTTCAGGAAACCACCACGAACAAATGTAGAATACCACTCTAAGAGGTTCATAACTATTACTTCATTTATGGGTGGTAAACATTCAACAAAACAGCATAAAGCATTTTATCCTGCTACGAGAAGTGTTTCTGATCTGATTACTTCATTTATGGATGATAACAATTCAAAAAAACACCACAAAGAATGCTATCCTATTACGAGAAGTGTTTCTGATCTGACTCTTCATATATGATTGGTAACTTTCCAAGAAAACTCTAAACCTATCATGAAACCACCACGAAGAAGCATAGAATACCTTTCTAGGTGCTTTATATTTGATTAATTCATTTATTGGTTGTAAACATTCAAGAAAACACCACAAAGCATCTTATCCAGCGACGATAAGTGTTTCCAACCAGAGTACTTCATTTATGGGTGGTAATCTTTCAAGAGAACTCCAAACCTTTCAGGAAACCACCACGAAGAAGCGTAAATGCCACTCTAAGCACTTCATGTATGATTACTTCTTTTATGGGTGGCAAACATTCAACAATACACCATAAAGCATTTTATCCTTCTACGAGAAGTGTTTCTGATCCGAGTACTTCATTTATGAGTGATAACAATTCAAGATAACACCACAAAGCATGCCATCCAACTACCAGAAGTGTTCCTGATATGATTACCTCATTTATGAGTGATAACCTTCCAGGAAAAATCTAAATTTTTATGATACGACCACGAAGAAGCATAGAATACCATTCGAAGTGCTTCATTCCTGATTACTTTATTTATGGGTGGTAAACATTCAAAAAAACACCGCAAACCATCTTATCCTGTTACGAGAAGTGTTTCTGATTCGAGTACTCTATTTATGGGTGGTAACCGTACAAGAAAACTCCAAACCTTTCAGGAAACCACCACGAACAAATGTAGAATACCACTCTAAGAGTTTCATAACTATTACTTCATTTATGGGTGTTAAACATTCAACAAAACAGCATAAAGCATTTTATCCTGCTACGAGATGTGTTTCTGATCTGATTACTTCATTTATGGGTGATAACAATTCAAAAAAACACCACAAAGAATGCTATCCTATTACGAGAAGTGTTTCTGATCTGGCTCTTCATATATGATTGGTAACTTTCCAAGAAAACTCTAAACCTATCATGAAACCACCACGAAGAAGCATAGAATACCTTTCTAGGTGCTTTATATTTGATTAATTCATTTATTGGTTGTAAACATTCAAGAAAACACCACAAAGCACCTTATCCCGCGACGATAAGTGTTTCCAATCAGAGTACTTCATTTATGGGTGGTAATCTTTCAATAGAACTCCAAACCTTTCAGGAAACCACCACGAAGAAGCGTAAATGCCACTCTAAGCACTTCATGTATGATTACTTCTTTTATGGGTGGCAAACATTCAACAATACACCATAAAGCATTTTATCCTTCTACGAGAAGTGTTTCTGATCCGAGTACATCATTTATGAGTGATAACAATTCAAGATAACACCACAAAGCATGCCATCCAACTACCAGAAGTGTTCCTGATATGATTACCTCATTTATGAGTGATAACCTTCCAAGAAAAATCTAAATTTTTATGATACGACCACGAAGAAGCATAGAATACCATTCGAAGTGCTTCATTCATGATTACTTTATTTATGGGTGGTAAACATTCAAGAAAACACCGCAAACCATCTTATCCTGTTACGAGAAGTGTTTCTGATTCGAGTACTCTATTTATGGGTGCGTACAAGAAAACTCCAAACCTTTCAGGAAACCACCACGAACAAATGTAGAATACCACTCTAAGAGGTTCATAACTATTACTTCATTTATGGGTGGTAAACATTCAACAAAACAGCATAAAGCATTTTATCCTGCTACGAGAAGTGTTTCTGATCTGATTACTTCATTTATGGATGATAACAATTCAAAAAAACACCACAAAGAATGCTATCCTATTACGAGAAGTGTTTCTGATCTGACTCTTCATATATGATTGGTAACTTTCCAAGAAAACTCTAAACCTATCATGAAACCACCACGAAGAAGCATAGAATACCTTTCTAGGTGCTTTATATTTGATTAATTCATTTATTGGTTGTAAACATTCAAGAAAACACCACAAAGCATCTTATCCCGCGACGATAAGTGTTTCCAACCAGAGTACTTCATTTATGGGTGGTAATCTTTCAAGAGAACTCCAAACCTTTCAGGAAACCACCACGAAGAAGCGTAAATGCCACTCTAAGCACTTCATGTTTGATTACTTCTTTTATGGGTGGCAAAATTTCAACAATACACCATAAAGCATTTTATCCTTCTACGAGAAGTGTTTTTGATCTGAGTACTTCATTTATGGCTGACAACAATTCAAGAAAACACCACAAAGCATGCCATCCAACTACCAGAAGTGTTCCTGATATGATTACTTCATTTATGAGTGATAACCTTCCAAGAAAAATCTAAATTTTTATGATACGACCACGAAGAAGCATAGAAACCATTCGAAGTGCTTCATTCCTGATTACTTTATTTATGGGTGGTAAACATTCAAGAAAACACCGCAAACCATCTTATCCTGTTATGAGAAGTGTTTCTGATCCTAGTACTCTATTTATGGGTGCTAACCATACAAGAAAACT
>CAXKVX010002977.1:0-22926 GCA_964058865.1 Eleocharis quinqueflora | reverse complement strand
CCCGTACCATGTTAAATGATTCCTCACTTCCAAAATCATTGTGGGTCAAAGCGGTTAATACGACTTGTTACGTGATTAACCGAGTTGGTCTTAGACACATTCTTATGAAAACACCATATGAACTATGGATGGGACGTAAGTCCAACATATCCTATTTTAGAGCATTTGGTTCAAAATGCTTCGTACTTGATCAATCTCCAAAAACAAACAAATTTGACCGAAAATCAATTGATGGTATCTTTGTTGGATATTACATGACAAGTAAGGCCTATAGGTTCTATGTTCCAACTCATAATACTATAATAGAGTCAATCCATGTTAAATTCAATTAAAGTGCTAACATTCGGACCATCATTAGTAGTGTTGATGATGTAGAAATTGAAGCTTCAAGCTTAGAAGTCAATAATGAAGAACAAGAAAGAAAAAACATTGTGATTGAACAAGTTCAAGCAAATGAGCAACCTCAACACGAAATAAATAATGAACCAAATCAAGGAGGAGTTGATGGAGTGAATGCATTAAATGAAGATGTTGATAATGAAGGCAACACCACCCCATTACCAAATGAGTATCAAATTTCACAAGACCTAAGGAAAGTAAGCTCTCACCCTCTTTCTAATGTTATTGGGGATCCAAGGAAGGGTGTTCGAACTAGGTCGGGACTTAATCAAATAATTGCTCACTGTGCCTCCGTATCTCAAATTGAACCTACCAAATTTGATGAGGCCAATCAAGACCCCGATTGGATAATGGCTATGCAAGAGAAATTTGAATCAATTTGAAAGAAACAAGGTTTGACAACTTGTACCTAGACCAAAGAATAGGAGCACAATTGGAACCAAATGGATATTTAGAAATAAAAAGGACCAAGAAAGTAACGTTAATAGAAACAAGGCTAGGCTAGTTGCACAAGGCTTTAGGCAAAAAGAAGGGTTAGATTACGAGGGCACGATGATGGGCAGTGAGCGCAACCGTTGCTACGCGTTCAGCTCCTTCGTCACATTCTTTGTGAGCTTTTCTTTACTCTTTTTGTCTATTTACTTTTCTTAGCTTACTTTTTGCATGGAGACGTGCTTTTAAATAAGCTTGGGTAGATAAGAAAATCATATTGTATCTTTACTTGCTTTCAGTAGTTTAAGAAATAAAAATCATAGTTCAGTGCAAATTAGAAGTTAAACGATACAATTTTTAGGCATACCAAAAAAATGATTTCCTATACATTCGATGATTTTAGCGATATAACCTCATAACACAAACAGAAAATGTTATTTGCATTTAGATTAGTTGCATGTTTACTTTTAGCATTGTACATAGGAAAAATTAAAAATACAAAAAAATTGGAAAACAAACAAAAATCAGAAAAAAAAAATGTTTTCATTTTAAGCTAATTAGACATCTAATTGTTAGATTTATCTAGCTTCACAATATATTGGTCGGAAATTATTAGGTTTACTTGTATTTCCCATAAGTAGTTCAACATAGGTTTCCAAATTGATTTGAGTTATAATCCATTGTACCTGTGACTTGAATTTAGAATCCAATTTCAAAACGTAGTAATCAAGTCTCAAACACGCTAGGACAAGAGTTCTCGAAAGGCTTTGTGCCTATAGGAAGCTTTGTGTGAGACTCAGTAATCCTTTCTCAATCGGACTTAATTGAACAAATGTGTAAATTGTAAAAAAGTGAGCAATATGTTGGGTTGAAGTCCGTAAGACAGATACATCCCGCATATATATATATATACAAAAAAAACAAAACAAAACAAAATAAACATAAGTGGAAAAATGAGTGAGTCCAGAAATAGACATATGCACAATGGAAAAAGTCATAGCATCGGCACAATTTACACCCTTAACTTAATTTTTATTTTTCTTTTAAAAAGATTATTTGAAATTGGTTACTACTTGTGAAATTTGGGCAATAAATTCGAGAATTACTAAATGGTATCACCATATCACCATAACTTATCGATTAGGGGTAAAACTTTTCTTTCTTGAAATACTTATGAGTTTATACAAGTAAATAGAATAATATACATAAAATCCAAAGAATTGAGTTAGAGGTTTAACTTAGTTTTCATGTAGATTAGATTTACATTTAAATTGAAAACAAATGTTTGTGTTTGAGAGGTGAAGAAGATCATTAGAAAATATTCCAAATACATTACCACATTGTATGCTTTTAAATTGAATTGTTTAATTCTAATTTGCCTCGAGAAGCTGAGTTACGATTTGAGTAGATGACTTGGTTAAGATTTCATAGTATACCCGGGTTGATTCTCTTTAGTTTAGACTTGCTTGTGGGCAAGCAAGGACTAGGCTTGGGGAAATTTGATAAGTCAAAATTGTGTACAAACCGTAGGGTTTATTACGTCATTTAAGCCAAAATTCGATATTTAGGTCTAAATAATCAAGTTTAAGTCAAAAGTTCAAGTTATTGCTCTAGAATTGGTTTTCATTGCAGAAAATAGGATATAGAAGCATAAAAGTCTATTTCTGGACGATCTGGAGCAGATTGGAGTGTGATAAGACAGTCTGAGGAGTTTCAGGGCTGATTACACTCGTAGTCACATCTGACTACGATTGTAATCAAGTCCCCAGCTTGGATACAGAGACCATGCACAACCTATACGATCGTAGTCACTCTTGACTACAGTTTTAGTCCTCGCATCTCGAGACCCGATTTCTCAGCACTTGGCCACATCCTGCCCAGATTCACCCCACTACGACCGTAACCCCAGTCATTACGGTCATAGTCACCCTATCCCGAGAGGTCAGATTTTATGTACTTAGCCAGATTTCAGACCAGCAAACCTGGTTACGACCATAGTCATCCATGACTACGACCGTAACCAGGATCGACATTTCCCAGAACTACCTCCACGCCCATGTTCTGACGGTTCCTAGCACTCACTACGGTCGTAATGATGCCCATTACGGTCGTAGTCTGAGGCGGCAGAACGATTCATCTTCTATTTTGGGCAGGTTCTGAGGGGTTATTTTAGGGTTTTGTATTTCTTATATATAGGGGTTCAGAACAGATAAGACATGCAATTTTAGAATAGGTCTTTCATTATTCACTTTAGAGAGAGGGAGAGATCTTGGAGAAGAAGAAGCAAGCTCTTGGAGACATCATCACCATCTTCTCCTCATTTGTTTACTCTTTCTACTTCTCTTCTATTTTCTTTTAGTTTTACTTATGGTCATGTTGGGCTAATTCTCTATTATATTTCTTAGGGAGAACTTGAAACTTGATTGTATCTTACTTGGTTATATATGATATTTTGATTGTTTTTGTTATATGGCTTGTGCTTGTTTTAATTTCTCATTGTGATCTTGATCAAATTGCATACTTAGGATTTAATAATTGAAATTGAGAAATAGAATTGTTAGATCCCGACCACAAGTAACAAGATAGATGATAATCTAAGTATCGAAACGTTATGATTGTTGTCTATAAGCTTAACTTAATTGAATTGAATAATTGTACCAAGTATCGAGAGGTGAATTGCAATTGTTTAAGTAGATTAAGGCAATTAGATCTTAATGAATTTAGACTATGATGATCAAGTACCGAAAGGTGAATTTGTTCTAGTTTAGATATGATATTAACATAGAAATATATCTTAGTACCAAACTTGTTAATTGCACTTTCATAATACAAAAACAAACCTTAATCAACCAAGTAGATATCAAAAAGTGCATAGGAGCCCCTAAGAACCCTAAGTCTCCCATCTTAATCTCTAAAGTTTTTAATTGATTTACTTAGTCTAAATATGTAGAAACACCAAACATCAATACTTTTACTTTCAAACAAAACATAAACTCTTATTTTTACTTTCTCACTTAGATTAGAATTATTATAATTTGAACACTAAATCATAATTTTCCCTGTTGGATCGACACCCTAAGTACTACAATAGACAGTTGTATACTTGAAACCTCGATTTTGCAACTAGGATTAATTAAAACCACATCAGTCACATAATCTCAGTTTTATTGCAGTCTTCTCCACGACTGCGACACCACTTCTTATTTCTCTATCATCATCACCCTCCTTGGTGATGGATTCCACCTTGACGCTCTATTGTGGCTTCTCCTCACAAGCCACTACGCATCCCACAACTCCAGTCTCATCCATGATTGGAAAAAAAAACATAAAAAACACAAAAATATTTGCTTTTGTTGTTTTTATTTATTTTTATGCATTTAGGTCCCCGCTAATCAATTACGTGCCCGCACACATGTAAATAAATAAGTGACCTTAAGCCTCACAAGTGCCGGGACAATTGTCCACGGGCGAATGTTACCAAATATAGCACGAGGCAGCCTCAAGAGCGCAATTCAAGTGAGAAGTTTCTCCCCGCGCGAGGTTCAGGATTTCACATTTTTCGAATATTTCTAGAGTTTTTAAATGAACAAATGGTAAAACGAAACGTGAAATGAGGGGTTGTGGGTAGATTCTTTGAGTAGGTTGTTCGTGGAGTAAAAATGGTAGTTCGATTTTTCAAATGCTCTTGCAAAGGAATCGATAGAGATATGCATAGTTCGTCGTTGATTTCTTTGAAAATCTTTCATGTCATTTAGGGTAAAATTTTACTTGTGTAAAAACATAAAATTATGCCTGTGAGGTGAAGAAGACTATTGAAAGATATTCCGATCTAGGTCCAAACTGAAATTGGTTCGTTTTCGATTCAACTAATTCACATGTTTGCTCATTTAGCTTTGTGTTATTTGCTTTGAATAAAAGAGTATTGGTTGAAATTGCTGAACAAGCCTTGGTATTTACTTGGGCTTGCTTGGGGACAAGCAATGTTCAAGCATGGAGTACTTTGATAAGTTCAAATTATATATTCCAATCACTATGATTTTTTATGCAAATTGATCAAGTCTCATATCATTTTAGAATTAAAATTTGCATTTTTTACTTTGTTTCTTGCAATTTAGGTCGAAAGTCGGTTACTGCGTAATTTGTTAATTTAGTGCAAATTTTGGAGCAATTTTGAAGCATTCAGCAGCTGACTCATCTGACCGTGTGACTTGTTCTGGACCCACTTCGCAACACTTGCACATATGGACCTTCATTTATTCTTCTTGGCGCATGTTCATTTCATGAACCAAATGGAGACAAAGCCAATTCAAAAAATGGAATATGTGACAAGTTAGATTTGATGCTATCTCACGTATTTGGCATACATTCTGAAATTCACCTAACTCTCTCTTCTGGTGTTATGACCCTGATGGAAGTCATACAAGGTTTATTCAAGATTTAACCAAGAACAGATAAAAAACGAGATAGAAATTGGGAAAATTGAAATAACAGTGACGAAATGGGGAATAATTCTTTATTAAAATCTCAATTAACTGCAATTGTACAGTTAAGAGTAAGATAAGAGAATGATAAGAGATACATTTGATAATTGGTTTTGGTTCAACAGATTCGACATGAAAAGGAAGAAGAAACACGGCTGCCTTTATAGAGTGAGGCAGGGACTAAATTGTAAATAACAATAAGATTTGGGTAGATATGCTAAAGTGCCTAACTAACAGCAGGACCTTAACCAACTCTCTATTGCTATTCATCTCTATTTCGCACAGCAAGGGATGCTCCAGTTCCCTTTATTAATCACAGCAGCCCTTCTGATTTAATCCAACGGTTAGGATCCTTTGACTCTATCCAAGTCATTACATTCCCACCCCCTTAAAATAAAGCTTGTCCTCAAGCTTGTCATGAAGTTCTCAATAATGGTAGCCCAATAATTCATGTTTGATTCAACTGTCATGGCCATTGGTAGCTGTAGCACCTGCTTCAGTATTTTCAAAAGCATGTATGAACTGATCAAAGCAATTAGTGTGTAGATCATTGGCCCTGCCCTCATAACCTTATTCTCAATTGAGCTAGAGTACCATTTCTTGTCAACCACCCCGTTACTAGCATTAAGTTGCTGGTGCAGGTGTGACTTCACTTCAACATTCACCAAGGTAAGATGCAGAATTAGTGACATAGGCAGAAATTGGTTTCTTGACAAAACCCTCCTCCTCTGAGTCTTGTGTACATTGTTTTGGCACTGTATAACATCTCTTACCAGGTGTCTTGACCCCATTATCTCTACTGCTATTATCTCAGACATCCATGGTAAGTGTTGCATCAGTTGTGGTACATATCCAGTAATTGAGGCTAGAATTGGCAACCAATGGGAAAGACATGGTTTGTGCATGAGGATCCAAAATTCTGTTATCCAAGCTAGTTTCCACATGAGAAATGTGTTCTCAATGATTTCCCATTTTGCATCATCATCAAACAAGGTGCCCCATTGTAGCACAGTTATAAATTTTGTAATCCTTCTCTTTTTATCCTTGTGGTACCAATTCTCTACAAGTTTCATTACCCAATTAAGTTGGTACCATGGCCTTACCCTTCTCTGCACCTGAGACTTGTCTCCAAGGCTCATTCTCTCAATTGGAGCACTAAGGCCATTCTTTACCCTACAATTGCTCTTTCTCTGACTGAAACTATGCCATGGTAGTATAGCAAAGTTTGGTGTAGTTTGAGTAGTGAAAAATTGTACCACTTTTAATCTCCAATCCTTCCAAGCCCCATGATCGTGGTGAAACTGGTTGAGCACCCTAGACCTCTCAAGGTACATTTGAACAACTCCAGGTTCATAACTGGTACCAGTCGTTTTTGTTTGTACCGATACTCTGGCTACAAGCTGCTGGAGACCCATTTCAAATTTCAGTACCAAACTCATCATAGTGAAACGTATAATTTCCCAAATAATGACAAACCATGCTCTCTTCCACATGAGAAAGGTGTGCTCATTATGTTCTAAAGTTATTTGAACACACCCCATGTGTGTGACCCTTCCCATTGCTACTGCACCTGAATTTGGTAACCAGTGATGTAGCTCAATTGCCACTGTACCCTTCAGCTGGTTAACCTGGTGCTGTTGTACTAACATTTGTACTCCAATGTTCATGATAACATCATAATTTCCCCAATTGCCATTCAACCACATAGTGATGCTTCGATCAGAGAATATGTCAGACCATGGAGTGAATTGGTTGCTAAATTCAGGGGTTTTTTGTTGAATGACCTTGTTATACTCAATATACCCTTCGGTCTGCAGCAGCAACTGGAAATTATTCCCCCATATATGATGAGCACCATGGTATAAGGTGAAGATCAATTCTGGTTTTGCACACTGGGCATGAATAGTTTGGTACAAGTGTAGAAGGGGTTCAGGTACCGACCTTAATGTCAGGTTGAATGGAGCTAAGCATTGTATTGACTCCTTGAAACACTGTGTTGCTTCAATGTCAGGTGGTTTGGGGTCAAAAGTCTCCTCTCCTACTAAGAGTTGCCAAAGGACAATCATGCCCTTGCTACCAGCAGAATATTCTAAAGTAATCCTCAATTCAGTACCACCTTGCCACACTATCAAGTGTTTACACCTATTACTCTTGCACCCTTGTAGGTCAGGAGGTTTAGGTGGTATGAGGTTAACCCAGATCAGGTTATGCTTCATATCTATGCATGCTTCTGTGACAGCAGTGGTGGAATTCACTCCTGCAGAGATGCTGACCATCGCAATTAAGCTCCATTGGTTGCCTGTACCATAGCTGACATGGTTCACAGTGCCAGCCAGCAGAAACTTGGCTACCTTCTGTGGTTTGGATAAGGAGAGTGAGGTACCCCGAGGAGATTGACAATGGTACAAAGGTGGAAAAGGATTAGGTGGTTTCGGTTGGATCGAAACAAAAAATTCTACTGTTTCACATCCCACTTCTGGACAGTAAGCTCTAGTGAGATTGTCACTGTGACCCATCTGAGTATCCGTACCAAGATTTGTAAGAGTGCACATCCTCTTTTTTGAATTAAGGCTAGAAGACACTTTCGTAACTGGTGGTTGAATGTTAATCAGATAAGAAGTACCTTTATCATGATCAAGATGTGTAGTAGTGGTCCTTGCTATTAGGGTCGGTATGGTACCGAACTGATCTGTACCTGGCATGAGTTGTACCAGGGTCTTAGGTGATGTGATGACCACCCTATCTGGAGGTTGTTGCTGTTTGTGATCAAAATCATTGGAAGCAAGGCTTACTGTATCGGCCTGAGAAGTATAAGCTGATATGGGTTGATCTGGATCATGAAGCTCATTGTTATCTTCCTTGTGAGCTTGCGATATCTGAGGAGGGGGATCTTCTTCAGCATCACTAAGCACATGCTAAGTTCTGACACCATGCACATCTCTCGGACCCTCCATGGTAAGCTGATCAGTGGCCTCATCCTTAGCAACCTTGTTTTCAATTTGAGGTGTGAAACTGGTTTGGGCGAGATCGAGCTTGCTCTCAATGTTCTGCTGCTGACCTGGATCTCGGTTTTCTTGAGGAGAAGCGATCTGGAGCAGATCCTGACAATGACCTGGGCGATCATTTGAGGTGTGAAGCTTCGTTGCTTTGGGCTGAGGTGGCCGAGCAACATCAGTGCTCACCAAGGCATCTTGTACGGGATGAACTGGGAGTCTAGTTCTTGCCTGCACTGTCTCAATTCGTTTATCGAACTCGCTTCTGATCTGAGCCAATTCAGCAAGCAATTCCGTCAGGAACTTGTCTTGCTTTTCCTCACATGGTTTGGCGATGTCCATGGTTAAGGTAGATCGTAACTCAGCAAAGTATGCTCGTTTGTTTTCTAAGAGTTGCTCTCTGACAGATGTAGGCAGACGGGAGCAGATCGATTTGAGCTCTTCATCTCGTTGGGACAAAGTGATAACAGGTCGATCCATGGAGGTTTTCATTGTAAGAGCAGCCATGGTGATTCGAGCAAAAGGAATGGGATTCGAATCAAAATCGATAGCAAAGTATTTTAGCCCCAGATTACGATCTTGAGGCTCTGATACCAATTGTTATGACCCTGATGGAAGTCATACAAGGTTTATTCAAGATTTAACCAAGAACAGATAAAAAACGAGATAGAAATTGGGAAAATTGAAATAACAGTGACGAAATGGGGAATAATTCTTTATTAAAATCTCAATTAACTGCAATTGTACAGTTAAGAGTAAGATAAGAGAATGATAAGAGATACATTTGATAATTGGTTTTGGTTCAACAGATTCGACATGAAAAGGAAGAAGAAACACAGCTGCCTTTATAGAGTGAGGCAGGAACTAAATTGTAAATAACAATAAGATTTGGGTAGATATGCTAAAGTGCCTAACTAACAGCAGGACCTTAACCAACTCTCTATTGCTATTCATCTCTATTTCGCACAGCAAGGGATGCTCCAGTTCCCTTTATTAATCACAGCAGCCCTTCTGATTTAATCCAACGGTTAGGATCCTTTGACTCTATCCAAGTCATTACATCTGGCGCCTTATAAGCCATGTGGGTTGTGCATGAAATCAATAAGCATATCATCACAATTGAAACGCTTTCTATACTAGCTTGGCGCTGCTCAAAAGGAAATGAATCGCAAATTGCATCTCAGAATTAATTATTTTAATTGCACCAGCTGCTCAAGGCTCAACAAACCGGATCCTGCTTGAATCGATTAATCACACAATTACAATTGTTATATCTTAAGCTACTTGCTCTCCTATAAATACCTTGTCAATAGCATCCCATCTCATTCCATCTCATTCTCTCTTCTTCTTTTTTGGCCGAATTATTTGCTCTTGGCCGAGAAAATCATTTTTTCTCCCTCCATTGACAAGGTCTTCATAGGAGGAAGCAAATTTGACGGTGCAAGACAGCGTCTCTTCCTGAGTTTCAAGAAATAGGTTTTATTTTCTCTTTTTTCTTTTAATTTTATTAGAGATGTTTATTTTAGCTTTCTTTGTTATTCTTGTATTGTTGTAGCCATGAGAGGCTAGTCACCTCTCTAGGGCTTTAGGGGTAGCTATGAAACTTGCTTTTTAGTATTTGAATTGTTGTAAACGATTTGCTATTGGATATTGCTTCTTTGGTTTAATTTGTTCATCTTAGGGTTTGATAGATTGAATTGAGAAATCATTTGTCGAATCCCGACTAAAAAGAAGCACTTAATTGTATCATATCCGAGAGAGACCTTAGTTGATTGAGAGGCGAGTTAATTATATTTGAATTGCGGTACCATAGCGTAATTGCACGGTACCGAGGTTTAGGGATAAATTAAACATGGTGCGTACGTCAATTCTAGCGTAATTTGGAGTTTGATTAACTCTCAACTTCGGTTTACGTTAGAGTAGGTATTAGCTCGGGAGACCAACCGCTAATACCTACCATTGTTCACCTTGACCTATTCCATAACGGTTGTTACATTAATTGAATTGCTAAAGAGAAGTTGAATAGTGAACCTAAGGACCTAGACCTCCAACCTCGATCACACAACAACTCCTAATTGTTTTGCTTATTTTAATTTCAATTGGTTACTAAACAAAACATTCTACACCAACCATTTTGCTTGCTTAGAGTTTTTAATCGTTCGATTCTAGTTTAGAGATCGAATTATCCATGTGTTCGACACTCAAATTTGTACCAACGACGATCGTACACTTGCGATAAAATACAATATTTGAATAATTAAAACTTGAGTACTAATAGCATAGAAATACCGCATCACTATTACATCTCTGCTAAAGAGGTGAAACTAGACTTTGTGGCTTACTTGATTCTCATACCTCTAGTCAAGAGTCATATTTATACTAGTGCTAAGGAGGTGAAGAGAGACTCTAGAAACATCATACAAACATCAAGACATGATCTAAAAACATTTTATACATGTTTTAGTATATTTAAATATTTTTTTAGAATAATTCTAAAAACTTTATTTCTTAAGCATAGTAGCATTTTTTAGAAACTTCTATTAATTCTTTCAAATATTACATCAAGTTAGTGCTAACTTCAACAGTCCATTTAATAAATATGATGTTGACTTTTTAACTAGTTTTTTTAAAAGAAAAAAAAAATCTCATGACTAAGATACAATTCATGTGGTGTACTTTCATCTGATTTTTTTTATTTTTCCTATAAGATTTACATGTTACAGCCATTTCTAACCAATCCGCTTGACTAGATTTGGACTTTTGCTAGGCAGCTGGCCAAGCAGTGACGGTAACTCTTCCAAGGCCTTCAATTTTCTCTATATCGTTTCCTTTTCTCCACTTGTTTTAACTCCATAAATCCCCTGAAATTATTGAAAGAAATAAGATATCTCCAACAAACAAAACCTGCTCTAGCTATCTTCAGCTTTGAGAAATGGAGGAGGAGAAGATAGAAGCAGTGAGAGAGCAGCTTCTCTCAACCAAGCAAGAGCAACAAAGGCCGAAAAAGAACAAGTACGCATTGGGATGTGGTGTGCTCGCTTCCATGACCACCATGCTCATGGGGTACCGTAAGTTCTCTTAATTTACCTCCATTTTGTATAAATAAAAATATCATAGGGTGAAATATGCAAACTGATCATAGTGCTTTTTTGTTCATTACCCGCAAAATTACATCACACACACTCACAAAAAATTTATAAAATAAATTTGAAAACTCTTCCTTGGAAATACCCATGGAGGCTTGGACCACAGGCCTCTACTATTAAAGTCTTGTGCCTTACCAATAGTGACACTAGGTAGGGCTGATCATAGTGCTTTTAATGCTAAGATTTTGGTTGATATGGCGGTATGTCTTACTCTTACATTTAGAAATCATATAGTGCTTTTAATGTCTTTTAGTTAGGAGTAAATACATCCAAAAGAAAAGCGAAAATGACTCATGTCCTTAGTAAAATAATATTTGTGAACTAAATCTAAATAATGACATCTGTCAATTAAATAAATACGGTCCAATATAATTGGAATCTGTCATTAACATCCAATTCTGGTAAAAAGGTATGTATCGCTGTCAGTACTGTACCCCTCAAGATTACACGGGTAAGTGAAATCAAATTGGCACATTTTATCTTGATGGAGGTAGATTTTTGTCCCTCTTTCTTACAAAAATTGTGGCAAATCCTGACATACATCCTCATCAATTTTGCAAAATTTGAAATGATGAGCCTGAGTTGGTTATGCAGATGTGGCGGTAATGAGTGGTGCCCAGAAGTACATGCAGGAAGATCTGGGAATCACCGACACGCAAATTGAGATCTTATCGGGCATAATAAATGTTTATTCTCTTGTGGGGTCTCTTGCTGCCGGATATACTTCTGATGCGATTGGTCGTCGTGCCACAATCATCCTTGCCTCAGCTATCTTCTTTGTTGGAGCGGTTATCATGAGTTTTGCCACAAATTTTGCCATTCTCATGGTATTTTTTACCTTTACCCTTTTCCTTTTTTTCCATGTGTTTTTGTTATGCATCGTATGATCTACTGTGGACAACTCCGCCTATGTTTTACATAGCCGATTCAAGTTCGGAAAGAAGAAGGTTGTGATAGGTTTAGCGAGCTAAGATAAAAATTTAGTCAATTTTATGAAAATGAATTTCAATATGAACTTTATTTTTAGTCTATCCCAACTTGTTTGGAACAAAAAGCTTGGTTGTTGATCTACTGTAGTGCTTCTGGTATTAAATATCTATACTTTCCATGGATTATGCATCTGATGGGCCTATGCCACAATTGTGATGGCATATAGTGCTATTGTTATCTCTAATCAGTCTGATATGAATAATTCAATTTGGAATTTTAGATTATATCAAGACTGAATTGTTGCAATGGATGGTCTTGATTATAATAAAGCTGGACAGTCTTGGATAATGGGAACAACTTCCTAATTACAATAATAACACTAAATGCAGATTATGTGGTGCATAAGCCTAACTAGACGACATTCTTCCATATGTTTTTTGGTTGAATTCAAGATCTTTAGACCTCTATGAAGTCTTTCTGTGAGTAGAATTATTCAATAAGCAACTGATAAGCAAAGAAACCATACAAATAGATGAACTCTATGAAGTCTGTCTCATATAAGTAACACTAATACATTTTGCTCCTTAGACTGGTCGGTTCGTTGCTGGCATAGCTACGGGTTATGCGCTGATGATTGCGCCGGTATACACATCTGAGATAGCTCCCACCTCCATTCGTGGCCTTCTGTCATCGCTACCTGAGGTGTTCATCAATTCTGGTGTCATGCTAAGCTATGTAGCCAACCTGGCATTCTCGGGTTTTGCCACCAACCTTGGATGGCGTCTCATGTTCGGTATTAGCTGGGAACTTTATAATCCTGTTACTCTTTAACAGTCTATGCATGAAAATTTGCAGAATCCATGCACATGTGAGAAAATTACTTGTTAACTTAGCTAATATTTGGAAGCCCGTCAGATGCTTTAATCAGACCATATCTTAGGCACCATGGTATCAGACAAGTTTCACAAATTTTAATTTAAAGAAATTTTGGTTTTATATTATTCTACTGTTTAGTTGAATCAAATCTGACTATTGTATTGAAGAGGACGCTAAAAGCTTTTCTTAAAATAGATCAAATGGAACCTGACGATTGATTACTGGACTCTGTTGAAAAATTTGTCTATTTGAATTATAACAAACCTAGGATCAAAATGTAGTCTTTTTCACTAAGATAATATGCAAGTATATTAATTAGATCCATTATTGGCAGGAGAACCTCATTGTACGCATCAATAATTGCACAAGCACGTCAATTTAAACTCAAAGACTAACTCTAGTCTTAATCAATAACTATTTGTGATGTCAATTAATGGAAAGGTTGATCAGGGTTCTTCTTATGGAATTAACAGGGATTGCTGCCATACCACCTGCTTTTTTTGCATGTGGCGTACTTTTCATGCCGGAGTCGCCCCGATGGCTTGTCATGAAAGGTCGTCTTGGGGAGGCCAGGCATGTGCTCCTTAGAACCTCTGACTCACCAGAGGAAGCTGAAGCCCGGTTACAGGATATAAAGGAGACAGTTGGGATACCATTAGACTATACCGGAGACGTTGTGGAGGTGCCTAAAAATGAGAAAAATGACGAGAATGTGTGGAAGGATATGTTCACCCGGGCAACACCTGCAGTGAAGCGAATTGTTGCCACTGTGCTTATTCTGCAGTTTTTTCAGCAGGCGTCAGGCATTGACTCGGTGGTTTTGTACACACCTCGGGTGCTAGAGAAGTGTGGTCTTAAAACTGATACACAGTTGTTAAGCGCCACGATTTTAATTGGTGTTGCGAAGGTCGGGTCCATTTTGGTCGCCACTTTCACATCGGATAGGCTTGGTCGCAGGCTACTATTCCTTTCGAGTGTCGGTGGCATGGTGATTTCACTTGTTGTTTTAGGGCTCGGGCTCGAAATAATTGACTGGACTCATGAAGAGAATTTCTCATGGGTTGGTGTAGTTTGCATTGTGGCTGCTGTGGCATTTGTCATGAGTTTCTCGATCGGGATGGGGCCGCTCGCATGGGTCTATAGCTCAGAGATATTACCTCTCAGGATTAGAGGCCAGGGTGCTAGTCTCGGCACTGCCATGAATCGAATTATTAGCGGCGTCGTGACTATGACATTCATTTCTCTTTATGAAGCCATTACCGTGGCCGGAAGTTTCTTCTTGTACGCCGGCATTGCGGCATTGAGTTGGGTTTTTATTTACTTCTGTTTGCCGGAGACGAAGGGGAGGAGCTTGGAGGATATAGAGGTACTATTTGCAAAATGATTTGTATGCATTAATTATACATTATACTGGAAAACTATTTGTTGTATTATTGATTCATGCAAAATAAAGAAGAAAGAATTCAAAAGACTTCACGTTTCTAATTCATTTTTTTATTACATGATGGACTTATTACAAATTTACAAGTTTGAAGACTAAATTGGATTCTAAAATTTAAGAACCTAAATAATAAATTGGTGAACTCTAAGATCATTTGATAAAAAAAATTAAAAAATGACCAAGTAATTAAGTTTTATTTTAGCGGATCTGGTAAAAGTGCTTTGCAAATAATAGTACTGTGGGATAAAGCAAGTTTTTAAATCATATTGTTGCATATTTAAACATTAAAATTCATGTTGGCAATCTCATAGTGAAAATGCTCTAGACATTTTTTCCTTTTTATATAAGAGCTCCCGTTAACTTCGATATATATTATTTTTTTTAAATGAGCATTCTGCACCGTTTTGTGCTAGATTTTTGAATTCGTCTGACAATTATTAGTAAGTGATTTTCTCTCTGTTTGCAATAGGACTGGAGACGAACTAAATCTTAACATGGCAGAATATTTTTTTTTTATTGTAAACGATCTCGAGTTGAGACATCGGCCTCCAATGGAGACAACATACAAACATAATTTCAGTACAGGAGATCTGTACCTGATAATGATCAAAATAAAAGCAAAATATCCTCTTAGCTAAACTATTCCATCAAATTCTAGTCCTGCATCAACCATCTAAACTAACATGGCAGAATATCTTTGAAAATATCTTTTGGAGTTGCAATTCAATTTGGAATCGCAACTAAACGACTAGTTATAAAATTTTGACCTCAAATATTTTTATGTTGTAGTTTATATATATCTTAAAATATTTTCCTGGTACAGAAAATATCGCATTTTCTAAAATATTTAACATTGTTTATTGAAAGGAAAAAAAATGCGAACAGAGAGGTTAACACGCAGTGCCAAATATATTTTTAGGAAGGGGCGGAACCTGGGCCGCGGCCCCTTTTTGGCCCAAAAAAGATTGATTTTTTTGTATAATTTTTTAATTAAATTTAATTAAATGATAAGATTTTAGTTAAAATTTTAATTAAGATTGAAAATTGATCAGAATTAAATTTTGACATATTTATAACAAATTAGACTATCTTTGTAAATCGGCTCCTCCGAACTTGGTGTTCTGGTTTTACCTCTGTTTTTAGGTACCTCGCATCTATAAATTTACTATTTATTATATTTTGAAAAAATGCCTTCTATCTTTTGTAAATAAACATAATTTCTACAACTCATTTGGAAATTCAAGTTATAAAACATTTACTTTTTAATAAAAAAATAATCTAGTAATTTATTATTAAAGTTTTAAACGTACATAATATCAAACGATATACATTATTGACAACATCTTTGTGGTTGATAAATAAAAATTTCCAAACAAATGAAGCAGTAATAAAAAATATGACGCTGCTGCAACTTCAGCATATTTTGTAATTATGAGAAAGTTTGCGAGAAAGTAGTCAAGTTGTTTCAGAACGGTGGAAAATCTATCAGGTACAAACTCATCGAACGATAGAAAATTTATCATACCCCAATTCATTTTTTTTTTCACAATTTTCACCATTCAAAACTATTTTCTGCTATGATTATGTATAGAAATATTTTCAACTATAACCTTGTATAGTAAAATAATTTCGACCATGACCATTACATATATTTATTAATGCATTAATAAACAAATAATTAATATAATTTCATGCTTGAGATAAATTGATGCTTCAACGCATACTATTTTCCAAATACAATGATAAATTTGTTATAAATTAATTTTATTAATTAAAAAACTTATGGTCACAGTAAGTTATGACCGAAATATTTTTATATGCATAGTACTGACCGAAAATATTTTCTATATATAATCATAATCAGAAATATTTGTGAAAGTTGAAGAGTACCGGAGAAAAAAGAATTGGAACACTGTAAATTTTCTATCGTTTGGTGAGTTTGTACCTATCATACGTCCGACCATTGAATCTAATTACGAAATTACTTAACTACTTTTTTAGCAAACTTTTTTATAATTACAAAAAAAAAATGCTGCTGCAACTTCACGATAATAGAATTGTCCTTTACAGAAAAACATAAATCTTGTGATTACTTCATGATAATAGAATGGTTCTTCATTACTTCTCTTATTAATCTTGTGATTCTTCACTTCAATAAAACCCTACAATCGGATATATTTTCATACAGAAAAAAGAGATTTGCAAAAAAAAAAAATATTGAGTTATTTAGATGATATTGATCAATCTAAGAAATCAATAATAGATTGTACCCAAAAAACATTTCAAGTTTTTCCCATGTTTAGATATTGGAGGATATTGAGAACATAAAAAGTATTAATGATATTTTAAATAATTAAGATAAATAAACAGTAAATATAAAACAAACTAATTAATAAATTGTTTTATTGCAAAAACAAGTACACACTCAAATAAAACTTTAAACCCAACGATATTTAAATTAAAAAACAAACTGTTGAAAGATTCAAGAAAAACCTAATGATATTGTTTCTTATAGAAATAAAAAATAATTACAATATTTTATTTTTATTTAAAGATAGAAGAAAAAAATATGTAAATTCAATTATTTGATATAATTTCTTCAACAAATTAGCAATTAGGCGAAAAATGTGTTTGCTTAAAGAAAAGGAATAATAATGCTAATTAATTTTCAACACACATACAAATTATAATTTTGTCTTATATCAATTAACTTTTTGATGTACAATAATTTTATGAGTAAACATTAAAAAGAGACTAGCATTTTAGAGACATAAATATATAGTGGACTGTTAAATGTCAAATGAACTAAAGAGTTATAATGTCATCGAAGACATAATGATAACTATTGAGTTGATAGATATATAAAAAAAGGATTTTAAAAGTTGAATCGGTAAAACTTGGTCCAAATTAAACTGATGCAGCATCGGTAAAACTCGATGCAAAGAAAGCCAATGGTTTCATGGGTACGGGAAAATATCCTCTGGTGGCCTTTTATTTGCATCAGAAGAGTGCATTTTAATCTAGATTATCGGATTAAGATCGAAAGCTCAACCATATGATGGAGATAAATTTTTATATTGCTAATTTACGAACGTTGAAAACAAATCTGACAGTGTACAAAAATTTAGCCTATGATGCAAAGAGTACATGGTTCCCCGCGAGCACCCGCCCGGAAAGATCAGGAAAAAAAAAATGGTGCTCAGTCAAATTAGCTGCTCCCGGATATAGCGCTTTTCGCTACCTCGCTGCGCATTCCATTCAGTAATACGGAAGGCTGACCGGGGGATACGGATCCCTTTCCTGTTTCCTTTTCTCTTCTTTCCTGCCAGCCAAGCCAACCCGTCTCTCTCTCTCTCTCACAAACTCAGAAAAGAAATGGAAGAAGAGAAATTGGTGAAAGAGCACCTTCTCTCGTCCAAGCAAGGAACGCTTAAGAAAAACAAGTACGCGCTGGGATGTGGTGTGCTCGCTTCCATGACCTCCATTCTCATGGGGTACCGTACGTATATACTCCAACTTCTAGTTCAATAAATACATGTCAAAGGGCTGTACCAATTTGTGCTTATTATGTTATATCGTACCTGATTACTTGGATGTGGAGTCTGGGTTATTTTTTTATTTCAACTCAATAGTTATGTGTGGTGACTGACATTCCAATCAAGCAGATGATTTTTTTTTCCTTTTGTCCCCTCTATTTTTGCTTATTTCTTGTTTTTGTTGGTGTTTGGCTCGGACATCAATTTGTGGCCAAAGAAGTACATGCCACTTCCAGTACACTACTCAGTCAATGCTGAAGCTCACTACCAGTAAGATGTACCAGAGTATTTTCAGGAATGACTGACTCTTGGTTAATTATCAAATAAGAATCAAAGCTAATTGCATTTTCATACTATTTGAAATTTGTCCAACTTGTTCACATATACAGATAAAAAGTCGTAATTGACCAATGAACCAAAGCACTTGTCCTGACAAGAGAAAGCACTGAAATTCAGTTCTGAATCAAGTGTAGTAAGATAAAGAAACTGGCCCTAGCTCTTTGTGCAAAATTCTATTTTCTGTTTTGACCCTGAATTTTTAAGTTTCCTTGTTATCCAGATGTGGCAGTTATAAGTGGGGCCCAGAAATACATGCAGGCAGACCTCAATGTCAGCGACACACAGATTGAAATCTTATCTGGCATTCTCAACCTTGCTTCACTCTTTGGGTCCTTTGCTGCCAGCTATTCATCTGACAGGATTGGCCGGCGTGGCACCATCACTATTGCATCAGCTATATTCTTTGTTGGATCTCTTATCATGACCTTTGCCACCAATTTTGTCATTCTTATGGTAATTTTATCTTATTTGTTCTTTATTTTTTTATTGGTGTATACAGTTTCTCCTGTATGTAATACTATTATTCGAAGGATATAAAGTAAATATAGAAAGGGATTTTGTGAGAACAGCTCAACCGACAGTGTGGTCCCCATTCTGACAACATATTTATTGTTTTCTTGGATCGATTTTGATATTGAGGAGCTGGGGGTTGACAACTATTTGAAAAATTATGTTTTCCCTGTATAATTGATGTTCTTTTAGAATTTTTCTATATTCAGACCCCTAATAATGCAAGAATTTTGATAATCAAGCAGAATATAATTTTGTTGCCTTTCTTTTCTTCTATATCAAAAACTCCCCCCCCCCCCCCCCCCCCACACACCAATGCTAGCTGTCTGGCTCTATTTCTGGCTGCTGGTAATGATTCTGGACAAGAATCTGGAGATTTTAAATAACATAGTCTAATTTGTTCAAATCTTATACTAAAATAACACTAATGCTACTTTCTGAAACTGCTCCTCAGGTTGGCCGGTTTGTCACCGGCATAGCCGTGGGTTACGCATTAATGATTGCGCCAGTCTACACCTCTGAGATAGCCCCCACATCCATGCGGGGCTTACTATCATCACTTCCTGAGGTCTTCATCAACTCTGGTATCTTGCTAAGCTATGTTTCCAACTTAGCTTTCTCAGGCCTTCCTATCAACCTCAGCTGGCGGATCATGTTTGGTATTAATTTCAACTTTAATGATCTTATTAAACTTTTAACACTTGCCCTGTGGAAATATGAATAATTCAGGCCGAGTTAGTCAGTACTCAGTAATAGGAACATGCAAAATGTTCAGTCAGGAACTCACATCCTGGTAGTTTATATGTTGTGTTGGCTAAGAAGCTGCTCAAATAGGTGATATGATTTATTTATTTTACTTTATATGAGCTCTAATTTTCGTTTGAACAAGCCCATCACTTGCAGTAATAAACTAATAATACCTGATAAACTCACTAATGATAGCTTACTGCTAACAAGAGCATGTTGGGTTGAAGCTTGAGACCTGCTTTTTAACCCATCAGTCTCCAAAATTTGAGTAATAGGATATTTAGTTTTGTTAACCCATCAGTCCTCAACTCCTCATCAATTGAGTAATAGGATCATGGCTCTTTACCAGCGATTGCTGCCATACCACCTGCTTTTCTGGCATGTGGCATACTCGCCATGCCGGAATCACCTCGGTGGCTTGTTATGAAAGGTCGTCTCAGCGAGGCCAGACACGTGCTTGTTAAAACCTCCGAATCACCAGAGGAAGTGGAGGCTCGGCTTCGAGATATAAAGGAGGTCGTTGGCATACCATTAGATTGCAGCGGAGATACTGTGACTGTTCCTCTTGTCGATGGAAATGAAGTGAACATATGGAAGGAAATGTTCACTGATCGGTCAACACCAACAGTGAAGCGAATTATCTTCACTGTACTTGCGCTGCAGTTTTTTCAACAGGCATCAGGTACAGAGGCAGTAGTTCTTTACACCCCACGAGTGCTTGAGAAGGCCGGTCTCAAATCTGACACCGAGTTATTGGGTTGTACCATTTTGGTTGGGTTGGCTAAGCTCGGGTTTATCTTGGTTGCTACATTCACCTCCGACCGGCTTGGTCGGAGGCTGCTATTGCTCCTGAGTGTAGGTGGCATGGTGATCTCATATATTCTTCTGGGGCTCGGACTCGAAATAATTGACTGGACCCATGAAGAGAATTTCTCTTGGGCCGCAGTGGTCTGCATTTTGGCAGTGGTGGCTGTTGTGATGAGTTTCTCTATTGGGATGGGGCCACTTGCGTGGGTCTATTCGTCAGAGATCTTGCCGCTCAGGTTGAGAGGCCAAGGTGCCAGCCTTGGCACAGTGATGAATCGAACCGTGAGCGGGGTCGTGGCCATGACCTTCATTTCTCTTTATCAGGCCATTACCGTGGCTGGAAGTTTCTTCATGTTTGCTGGCATTACAGCTATTGGTTGGGTTTTCATTTACTTCTGCTTGCCAGAAACAAAGGGAAGGAGCTTGGAGGATATTGAAGTGCTATTTGAAAGAAGTGACTAGGATGCACAGTTGTGATGATCTGCAAGGAATCCAGGATGATATACATATGTATATATTCACTATGCTGGAAACTATTTTGTTTTATTGTTGTATGATTGTAATACATGAAAAATAAAGACGAATGGATTTCCCACTTCAACATCGTTGAGTCAGTGTTATTCATCAATAACACCCCTTTTTATGCTCAGGGTCTCAAAGCAATGCATTCATCTCAAATTTGTCGGTTTTCTTAAATCGATACCAAAACATTTTAAGTACTCAAAAGTTTGGCCAACTCTGCCTGAACTTATTTTGTATAGTAGACAAAGTTCATGATTGTCCCTTTTGAAATGTATCTACTGTAGATAAACAAGCCAAGTCCACAAAGGTTGTCACATGGTGGCGTCATCATAAGTTGGTAACTCTCTGATCTTCTCATAATTGAATCTCGTTCATACACGTACCGATTGCTACAAGCACTCTCAGTCCGGTGGTCAAGTGCTAATTTTCTAAGAAAATTAGAGTTCATTGAGTTGTATATAATTAATTAATTAATCAATTGTGACCAGATATGAACGCAATTTCTCTCCCTTTTGCAAAATCATAAATCATATGTGTGTGCATAATTCTTATGCACAATATCATATTTTTCTTTATTTTTGTAAAGTATGGCAAAAGACTCAATTCAATCGTTTGCTCTCCTAAATTCTAGCATATATTTTCAATTCAAGTCATATGTCATTGCTCCCCCTTAATGATATAAATTTTCAAATTTAGCGTAAGTGATTCAATTTCGAATTTTTCTAGGTATAATCAAGGAGCATGATCAAGAAATATAATCAAGAAACACAATATAAAAGATGCAAGCAATCATTTCATTAATTTGAAAGCAAATATTGTATACAAAATCTGATAATTGACCTTCATACAAAACATGACATGAAACATCAAACTAGAGCTATTAAAGATTATTGGAGCATAGCAATTTAAAATTTTGATTTTTATCATAATTTCTATTTATTTATCTTCACTACTATCTCATTTATCTTCTTCTTTTTCGAATGTTTGTGGGTTCGAAGAAGTTGGAATTGTGAGATTAGCTTCGTCTTTGTCATCAAGCATTGGGATCATGAATATGTGATATATTTGTTGAAAGAGATGTTGAATGCCTTCCATAATTATTGACAAGTAGTTTGGATTAGGTTTCGGGTTTGTTCTTCTGAGTTATGGAGTATGTTCACACCCCGAATTGGAATCATTTTCAGATTTTTCTCATTGGTCAAATTGTATCATTACTCGATTAGCTTTATTGATCTCTTCTTTGTCACCAATTTTGTAACCTTTGATGAATTTGATGGAGTCATTAGAAGAATTAGAGCAAGAATTACTGAGAGAACCATTTTGGTTGAAAAGAAGAGGCCTAAGTGGTTTAGGCTCTTTTTGAGTGAAGACTCTCATAAGACTACTAAGAAGAAGAAGATATTTAATTTTGAGGTTCGAGATGGTGAAGAATATAGAGGAGGAGGGATTTAAATAGCTTTCAGAGTCTTTCTTACAGAAACCCGTTATAATAGGTTCCTTATCTGTTACAACGGATTCTCAGTCGTTGTAACGGGTCTCTTCTCTTTTTTGTAATGTAAGCTCCATTCATATCACCAATGTTGTTAGAACATAAGGCATAATTTGTTAGAACGTTCCCAGACTGTCATAAGTGCCTTATCTTCCTCGTTGCTTTTATCAGTTAGAGGATTTGGCTTGTCAAGTAACAATGTCATGTCCAAATTCTGTGCACCTAAGTGAAATTGGACTTGCTCATTCCATTCAGCAAAATTAAGACCATTAAAGACT
>CAXKVX010002976.1:0-63681 GCA_964058865.1 Eleocharis quinqueflora | reverse complement strand
GAAGTGTTTCTGATCTGAGTACTTCATTTATGATTGATAACCTTTCAAGGAAACTCTACAAAGCATCAAATCTTACTACGAGAAGTTTCTTCACCGAGTACTTCATTTAAGTGTTATAACCATTCACTAAAACAAACCGAAGAAGCATAGAGAACCACTCTAAGTGCTTCATGTCCGGTACTTAATTTATGAGTGATTCAAATAAGAGTACCTCATTTCTGGGTGGTAAGCAATAGAAAACAACACAAAACATCTTATCCTACTGGGAGAAGTGTTTCTTGTCTGAGTACTTCATTAATGGGTGGTAACCGTTGAAGAAAACACCACAAAGCATCGAATCATTCTATGAGAAGTGTTTGTGATAAAAATACTTCATTTATGAGTGGTAGCCTTTTAAAAAAACTCTACAAAGCATCATATCTTACTACGAAGATGCATAGAGTAACACTCTAAGTGCTTCATGTCTAGTACTTAATTTATGTGTGGTTCTGATTAGAGTACTTCATTTATGGGTGGTCAATATTAAAAACAACAACAAAGCATCTTACCCTCCTGCGAGAAGTGTTTCTTATCCGAGTACTTCTTTTATTAGTGGTTACATTTCAAGAAAATTCTACAAAGCATCATATCTTACTACGAGAAGAGTTTCTTCACCGAGTACTTCATTTAAGTGTTGTTACCATTCACTAAAACACAACGAAGAAGCATCGAATACCACTCTAATTGCTTCATGTCCGGTTCTTTATTTATGAGTGATTCATCTTAGAATACTATATTTATGGGTGGTAACCATTAAAAAAACACCACAAAACATCTTACCCTACTGCGAGAAGTGTTTCTTATCTGAGTACTTCATTTACGGGTGGTAACCATTAATAAAAACACCACAAAGCATCATATCGAACTATGAGAAGTGTTTCTGATCAGAGAACTTCATTTATGATGGTTACATTTCAAGAAAACTCTACAAAGCATCAAATCTTACTACGAGAAGAATCTCTTCACCGAGTACTTTATTTAAGTATTATTACCATTCACTAAAACAAAACGAAGAAGCATAGAGTACCACTCTAAGTGCTTCAGGTCTGGTACTTAATTTAAGAGTGATTCAAATAAGAGAACTTCATTTGTGGGAGTTAAGCATTAAAGAAAACATCACAAAGCATCTTACCGTACTAAGTGCTTCATGTCAGGTACGTAATTTATAAGTGCTACTGATTAGAGTACTTCATTTATGGGTGGTAATCATCAAAGAAAACACCACAAGCATCATATTCTACTATTAGAAGTGTTTATGATCAGAGTACTTCATTTATGAGTGGCAACCTTTCAATAAAACTCTACAAAGCATCAAATCTTACTACGAGAAGAGTTTCTTCACCGAGTACTTCATTTAAGTGTTATTACCATTCACTAAAACAAAACGAAGAAGCATAGAGTACCTCTCTAAGTGCTTCATTTCCGGTATTTAATTTAAGATTGATTCAAATAAGATTACTTAATTTGTGGGTGGTAAGCATTAAAGAAAACATCACAAAGCATCTTACCCAACTAGGAGTAGTGTTTCTTATCTGAGTACTTCATTTAAGTGTTGTAATCACTCACTAAAACACAACAAAGAAGAATAGAGTACCACTCTATGTGCTTCCTGTCAGGTACTTAATTTATGAGTGATTCTGATTAGAGTACTTCATTTATGGGTGGTAACCATTAAAGAAAACACCACAAAGCATCTTACCCTACTGCGAGAAGTGTTTCTTATCTGAGTACTTCATTTACAGGTGGTAACCATTAAAAAAAACACCACAAAGCATTATATCCTACTATTAGAAGTGTTTCTGATCTGAGTACTTCATTTATGATTGATAACCTTTCAAGGAAACTCTACAAAGCATCAAATCTTACTACGAGAAGTTTCTTCACCGAGTACTTCATTTAAGTGTTATAACCATTCACTAAAACAAACCGAAGAAGCATAGAGAACCACTCTAAGTGCTTCATGTCCGGTACTTAATTTATGAGTGATTCAAATAAGAGTACCTCATTTCTGGGTGGTAAGCAATAGAAAACAACACAAAACATCTTATCCTACTGGGAGAAGTGTTTCTTGTCTGAGTACTTCATTAATGGGTGGTAACCGTTGAAGAAAACACCACAAAGCATCGAATCATTCTATGAGAAGTGTTTGTGATAAAAATACTTCATTTATGAGTGGTAGCCTTTTAAAAAAACTCTACAAAGCATCATATCTTACTACGAAGATGCATAGAGTAACACTCTAAGTGCTTCATGTCTAGTACTTAATTTATGTGTGGTTCTGATTAGAGTACTTCATTTATGGGTGGTCAATATTAAAAACAACAACAAAGCATCTTACCCTCCTGCGAGAAGTGTTTCTTATCCGAGTACTTCTTTTATTAGTGGTTACATTTCAAGAAAATTCTACAAAGCATCATATCTTACTACGAGAAGAGTTTCTTCACCGAGTACTTCATTTAAGTGTTGTTACCATTCACTAAAACACAACGAAGAAGCATCGAATACCACTCTAATTGCTTCATGTCCGGTTCTTTATTTATGAGTGATTCATCTTAGAATACTATATTTATGGGTGGTAACCATTAAAAAAACACCACAAAACATCTTACCCTACTGCGAGAAGTGTTTCTTATCTGAGTACTTCATTTACGGGTGGTAACCATTAATAAAAACACCACAAAGCATCATATCGAACTATGAGAAGTGTTTCTGATCAGAGAACTTCATTTATGATGGTTACATTTCAAGAAAACTCTACAAAGCATCAAATCTTACTACGAGAAGAATCTCTTCACCGAGTACTTTATTTAAGTATTATTACCATTCACTAAAACAAAACGAAGAAGCATAGAGTACCACTCTAAGTGCTTCAGGTCTGGTACTTAATTTAAGAGTGATTCAAATAAGAGAACTTCATTTGTGGGAGTTAAGCATTAAAGAAAACATCACAAAGCATCTTACCGTACTAAGTGCTTCATGTCAGGTACGTAATTTATAAGTGCTACTGATTAGAGTACTTCATTTATGGGTGGTAATCATCAAAGAAAACACCACAAGCATCATATTCTACTATTAGAAGTGTTTATGATCAGAGTACTTCATTTATGAGTGGCAACCTTTCAATAAAACTCTACAAAGCATCAAATCTTACTACGAGAAGAGTTTCTTCACCGAGTACTTCATTTAAGTGTTATTACCATTCACTAAAACAAAACGAAGAAGCATAGAGTACCTCTCTAAGTGCTTCATTTCCGGTATTTAATTTAAGATTGATTCAAATAAGATTACTTAATTTGTGGGTGGTAAGCATTAAAGAAAACATCACAAAGCATCTTACCCAACTAGGAGTAGTGTTTCTTATCTGAGTACTTCATTTAAGTGTTGTAATCACTCACTAAAACACAACAAAGAAGAATAGAGTACCACTCTATGTGCTTCCTGTCAGGTACTTAATTTATGAGTGATTCTGATTAGAGTACTTCATTTATGGGTGGTAACCATTAAAGAAAACACCACAAAGCATCTTACCCTACTGCGAGAAGTGTTTCTTATCTGAGTACTTCATTTACAGGTGGTAACCATTAAAAAAAACACCACAAAGCATTATATCCTACTATTAGAAGTGTTTCTGATCTGAGTACTTCATTTATGATTGATAACCTTTCAAGGAAACTCTACAAAGCATCAAATCTTACTACGAGAAGTTTCTTCACCGAGTACTTCATTTAAGTGTTATAACCATTCACTAAAACAAACCGAAGAAGCATAGAGAACCACTCTAAGTGCTTCATGTCCGGTACTTAATTTATGAGTGATTCAAATAAGAGTACCTCATTTCTGGGTGGTAAGCAATAGAAAACAACACAAAACATCTTATCCTACTGGGAGAAGTGTTTCTTGTCTGAGTACTTCATTAATGGGTGGTAACCGTTGAAGAAAACACCACAAAGCATCGAATCATTCTATGAGAAGTGTTTGTGATAAAAATACTTCATTTATGAGTGGTAGCCTTTTAAAAAAACTCTACAAAGCATCATATCTTACTACGAAGATGCATAGAGTAACACTCTAAGTGCTTCATGTCTAGTACTTAATTTATGTGTGGTTCTGATTAGAGTACTTCATTTATGGGTGGTCAATATTAAAAACAACAACAAAGCATCTTACCCTCCTGCGAGAAGTGTTTCTTATCCGAGTACTTCTTTTATTAGTGGTTACATTTCAAGAAAATTCTACAAAGCATCATATCTTACTACGAGAAGAGTTTCTTCACCGAGTACTTCATTTAAGTGTTGTTACCATTCACTAAAACACAACGAAGAAGCATCGAATACCACTCTAATTGCTTCATGTCCGGTTCTTTATTTATGAGTGATTCATCTTAGAATACTATATTTATGGGTGGTAACCATTAAAAAAACACCACAAAACATCTTACCCTACTGCGAGAAGTGTTTCTTATCTGAGTACTTCATTTACGGGTGGTAACCATTAATAAAAACACCACAAAGCATCATATCGAACTATGAGAAGTGTTTCTGATCAGAGAACTTCATTTATGATGGTTACATTTCAAGAAAACTCTACAAAGCATCAAATCTTACTACGAGAAGAATCTCTTCACCGAGTACTTTATTTAAGTATTATTACCATTCACTAAAACAAAACGAAGAAGCATAGAGTACCACTCTAAGTGCTTCAGGTCTGGTACTTAATTTAAGAGTGATTCAAATAAGAGAACTTCATTTGTGGGAGTTAAGCATTAAAGAAAACATCACAAAGCATCTTACCGTACTAAGTGCTTCATGTCAGGTACGTAATTTATAAGTGCTACTGATTAGAATACTTCATTTATGGGTGGTAATCATCAAAGAAAACACCACAAGCATCATATTCTACTATTAGAAGTGTTTATGATCAGAGTACTTCATTTATGAGTGGCAACCTTTCAATAAAACTCTACAAAGCATCAAATCTTACTACGAGAAGAGTTTCTTCACCGAGTACTTCATTTAAGTGTTATTACCATTCACTAAAACAAAACGAAGAAGCATAGAGTACCTCTCTAAGTGCTTCATTTCCGGTATTTAATTTAAGATTGATTCAAATAAGATTACTTAATTTGTGGGTGGTAAGCATTAAAGAAAACATCACAAAGCATCTTACCCAACTAGGAGTAGTGTTTCTTATCTGAGTACTTCATTTAAGTGTTGTAATCACTCACTAAAACACAACAAAGAAGAATAGAGTACCACTCTATGTGCTTCCTGTCAGGTACTTAATTTATGAGTGATTCTGATTAGAGTACTTCATTTATGGGTGGTAACCATTAAAGAAAACACCACAAAGCATCTTACCCTACTGCGAGAAGTGTTTCTTATCTGAGTACTTCATTTACAGGTGGTAACCATTAAAAAAAACACCACAAAGCATTATATCCTACTATTAGAAGTGTTTCTGATCTGAGTACTTCATTTATGATTGATAACCTTTCAAGGAAACTCTACAAAGCATCAAATCTTACTACGAGAAGTTTCTTCACCGAGTACTTCATTTAAGTGTTATAACCATTCACTAAAACAAACCGAAGAAGCATAGAGAACCACTCTAAGTGCTTCATGTCCGGTACTTAATTTATGAGTGATTCAAATAAGAGTACCTCATTTCTGGGTGGTAAGCAATAGAAAACAACACAAAACATCTTATCCTACTGGGAGAAGTGTTTCTTGTCTGAGTACTTCATTAATGGGTGGTAACCGTTGAAGAAAACACCACAAAGCATCGAATCATTCTATGAGAAGTGTTTGTGATAAAAATACTTCATTTATGAGTGGTAGCCTTTTAAAAAAACTCTACAAAGCATCATATCTTACTACGAAGATGCATAGAGTAACACTCTAAGTGCTTCATGTCTAGTACTTAATTTATGTGTGGTTCTGATTAGAGTACTTCATTTATGGGTGGTCAATATTAAAAACAACAACAAAGCATCTTACCCTCCTGCGAGAAGTGTTTCGTATCTGAGTACTTCTTTTATGAGTGGTTACATTTCAAAAAACTCTACAAAGCATCATATCTTACTACGAGAAGAGTTTATTCACCGAGTACTTCATTGAAGTGCTGTTACCAATCACTAAAACACAACGAAGAAGCATGGAGTACCACTCTAAGTGCTTCATGTCCGGTTCTTTATTTATGAGTGACTCATCTTAGAATACTATATTTATGGGTGGTAACCATTAAAAAACACCACAAAACATCTTACCCTACTGCGAGAAGTGTTTCTTATCTGAGTACTTCATTTAAGGGTGGTAACCATTAAAAAAAATGCCACAAATCATCATATCCAACTATGAGAAGTGTTTCTGATGAGAGAACTTCTTTTATGAGTAGTTACATTTCAAGAAAACTCTACAAAGCATCAAATCTTACTACGAGAAAAGTTTCTTCACCGAGTACTTTATTTAAGTGTTATAACCATTCACTAAAACAAAACGAAGAAGCATAGAGTACCTCTCTAAGTGCTTAATGTCCAGTACTTAATTAAAGATTGATTCAAATAAGATTACTTCATTTGTGGGTGGTAAACATTAAAGAAAACATCACAAAGCATCTTACCTTACTGGGAGAAGTGTTTCTTATCTGAGTACTTCATTTAAGTGTTGTAATCATTCACTAAAACACAACAAAGAAGCATAGAGTACCACTCTAAGTGTTTCATGTCAGGTACGTAATTTATGAGTGCTTCTGATTAGAGTACTTCATTTATGGGTGGTAACCATTAAAGAAAAAACACCACAAAGCATCATATTATACTATTAGAAGTTTTTCTGATCAGAGTACTTAATTTATGTGTGGTAACCTTACAATAAAACTCTACAAAGCATCAAATCTTACTATGATAAGAGTTTCTTCACCGAGTACTTAATTTAAGGGTTATAACCATTCACTAAAAAAACGAAGAAGCATAGAGTACCTCTCTAAGTGCTTCATTTCTAGTACTTAATTTAAGATTGATTCAAATAAGATTACTTCATTTGTGGGTGGTAAGTATTAAAAAAAACATCACAAAGCATCTTACCCTACTAGGAGTAGTGTTTCTTAACCGAGTACTTCATTTAAGTGTTGTAACAATTCACTAAAACACAACAAAGAAGCATAGAGTACCACTCTAAGTGCTTCCTATCAGGTACTTAATTTATGAGTGATTCTGATTAGAGTACTTCATTTATGGGTGGTAACCATTAAAGAAAACACCACAAAGCATCTTACCCTACTGCGAGAAGTGTTTCTTATCTGAGTACTTCATTTACAGGTGGTAACCATTAAAGGAAACACCACAAAACATCATATCCTACTATTAGAAGTGTTTCTGATCTGAGTACTTCATTTATGAGTGGTAACCTTTCAAGAAAAATCTACAAAGCGTCAAATCTTATTACAAGAAGAGTTTCTTCACCGTGGACTTCATTTAAGTGTTGTTACCATTCACTAAAACAAAACGAAGAAGAATATAGTACAACTATAAGTGCTTCATGTCCGGTACTTAATTTATGAGTGATTCAAATAAGAGTACTTCATTTGTGGGTGGTAAGTTTTAGAAAACATCACAAGTCATCTTACCCTACTGGGAGAAGTGTTTCTTATCTGAGTACTTCATTTATGGGTGGTAACCATTAAAGAAAACACCACAAAGCATCATATCCTTCTATGAAAAGAGTTTCTTCTCCGAGTATTTTATTTAAGTATTGTTACCATTGGCTAAAACACAACAAAGAAGAATAGAGTACCACTCTAAGTGCTTCATGTCCGGTACTTAATTTATGATTGAATCTGATTAGAGTACTTCATTTATGGGTGTTAACCATTAAAGAAAACACCACAAAGCATCTTACCCTATTGCGAGAAGAGTTTCCTATCCGAGTACTTCATTTACGAGTGGTAATCATTAAAAAAAACACCACAAAGCGTCTATCCAACTATGAGAAGTGTTTCTGATCAGAGAACTTCATTTATGAGTGATAACCTTTCAAGAAAACTCTACAAAGCATCAAATCTTACTACGAGAAGAGTTTCTTCACCGAGTACTTTATTTAAGTGTTGTTACCATTCACTAAAACACAACGAAAAATCATAGAGTATGACTCTAAGTGCTTCATGTCCGATACTTAATTTATGAGTGATTCTGATCAGAGTACTTCATTTGTGGGTGGTAAGCATTAAAGAAAACATCACAAAATATCTTACCCTTATGGGAGAAGTGTTTCTTATCTGAGTACTTCATTTATGGGTGGTAATCATTAAAGAAAATACCACAAAGCATCATATCCTATTATGAGAAGAGTTTCTTCTCCGAGTACTTAATTTAAGTGTTCTAATCATTCAGTAAAACAGAACAAAGAAGTATAGAGTAACACTCTAAGTGCTTCAGTTCCGATACTTATTTTATGAGTGATTCTTCTTAGAGTACTTCATTTATGGTTTGTAACCATTGAAGAAAACACCACAAAGCATCTTAACCTACTGCGAGAAGTGTTTCTTATCTGAGTACTTCTTTTACGGGTGGTAACCATTAAAGAAAACACCACAAAGAATCATATCCTACTATGAGAAGTGTTTCTTATCTGAGTACTTCATTTACGGGTGGTAATCTTTCAAGAAAACTCCACAAAGCATCATATCTTACTACGAGAAGATTTTCTTCTCCGGGTACTTCATTTGTGGGTAGTAACCATTGAAGAAAATACCACAAAGCATCGTATCATTCTATGAGAAGTGTTTATGATCATAATACTTCATTTATGAGTGGTAACCTTTCAAGAAAATTCTACAAAGCATCAAATCTTACTACGAGAAGATTTTCTTCACCGAATACTTCATTTAAGTGTTTTAACCATTATCTGTGTACTTCATTTATAGGTGGTAACCATTAAAGAAAACACTAGAAAACATCATATCATACTATGAGAAGTGTCTGATCGGAGTACTTCATTTATGATTGGTAACCTTTTAAGAAAACTCTACCAAGCATCATATCTTACTACGACAAGAGTTTCTTCACCGTGTACTTCATTTAAGTGTTGTAACCATTCAATAAAACACAACGAAGAAGCATAGAGTGCCATTCTAAGTGCTTCATGTTCGAGTATTTAATTTATGAGTGATTCTTGTCAGAGTACTTCATTTGTGGGTGGTAACCATTAAAGAAAACATCACAAAGAATCTTACCCTACTGGGAGAAGTGTTTCTTATCTGAGTACTTCATTAATGGGTGGTAACCATTAAAGAAAACACCACAAAGCATCATATCCTACTATGAGAAGTGTTATGATCATAGTACTTAATTTATGAGCGGTAACCTTTCAAGAAAACTCTACAAAGCATCATATTTTACTACGAGAAGAGTTTCTTCATTAGGTACTTCATTTAAGTATTGTTACCATTCACTAAAATACAAAGAAGAAGCATAAAGTACGACTCTAAGTGCTTCATGTCCGGTACTTAATTTATGAGTGATTCTGATCAGAGTACTTCATTTATGGGTGGTAACTATTAAAGAAAACAACAAAGCATCTTACCGTTCTACGAAAAGTGTTTCTGATCAGAGTACTTCATTTATGAGTGTTAAATCATAAACTTGTTAGGAGTGTTTCTGAGGAACCACCCATAAATGAAGTGGTACCAGACATGAACCATTTTTTGCACCTCGTTTTTCAAGTAATTTTGCATAGCCTTGTTCCAAGTGTTAAATCTACACCCTTTTTTTGCTATAATTGGGGGTTCAACCAAATTCTTCTCAAGACTCATTTTGCTCGCAAGATTTTCAATCAATTCAAAGATTGCTAAGAATAGAACATGACTCTGATACCACTTGTTATAATTTGAGGCCTAGGTATTAACTAAGTTTAGTGCAAAAACGTGTACAATTCAAACCATGAACTTGACTACTTAGCAATATAATTTTCCAATATAAAAACAAGTCAATTACTTGCAAGAAAGCTCAAGAAATAGAGAGAAAGAGATAGTGTGAGGGAGAGAGTGATGTTGACACAAGATGTAACATGATTCTGCAATGCATACTCCACGGGACCCCCAGTTTCACCTTCAAAATAACCCAAAACATAATACCAAAGTATTTACACAAGACTTATCCAAAAGTCAAAAGACCTTACAATTCGCATCAAGGACTTGCAAGAGTATAACAAAATAAGAATCCAATACGAATCAAGAAGGATCCAACACAGATCAAACAAGAACAAACATCTTTCAAGAATTTTTGCCTAAACAAAAGGCAATTATACAATTGGCTATCATGTAAACTCTCAAAACTCTAACAATGACTAGTTGAGATTTGGGTGCTTGAAGGAGAAGATCTTTGTGCTCTTTGATTGCTTGTAAACTTGGGAAAATGATTTTTTTCTTCTTTGAAGAATTAGACTTGATTATATAAGCAACAACTCAATCTGCACCAAAATTTCAGCCTTCTAAGTATGTGACACATTATAACGCATCTTGATTTTTTCAAAATTGCCCTTCTTTGTCTGTGCAATTGACTTCCTGGGTCAATTTTCCAAGTACTCGTTATGACTAGTTTCAACTCGTTATAATGAGTGTCAACTCGGTATAACGAGTTGCTCTTCGGTTACAGTAACGAGCCTTTCGACCGTTCTGATACTTCGCCAAATTTTCGAGACTTTTTGGCTCGTTATAACCAGTCTCCCACTCGTTATGTCGAACATTACATTTTTGTACTATTCAACTCCATTTTACTTGCTCCTTACATCTATGTTCTTCTCTGATTTGAGAAGTATCATCATTATCTTAACTAAGGTCAATTGTACATATTTCACCTGTACAATCACAACTAAATTTTTGTGCAAAAATTAGCATCTGATTTGTTTTACAAATTGTTAAACAAATTGAGTTTTAAGTTAACAAAATCGATGAATCTACTCTGCCAAAATAATAACAGATTCGAACCCAGAAGCACTCTGTGCCAACAAAATTGGTTAGATCTGCTGGTGTTGTATCCTACTAAGCTATGTTGCACGGGTGCGGGTATCGTATCCGATACGATGCGGGTGCGGGGATACGCCATTTAAAAAAAAACTAGAATACGAGAGTATATATAGGATAATAAAAAAAATCACATTATATATTAAAATGTTTGATTTTGTTTACATTCAACTACCACTGTAGATGCATGTTATCCAGTATTTTGTTCTAAAATAATGATATATATTGCTATGTAGGTTTTAGAAGTAATTAAGATTAAATTAAGTTTCTTCTGTAAGAATTCAAGATATTGCTCTAATTTAGTATATTTTACTGTAGGAATCAAGAGATAAAATATCCTAGATGATAAGACAAGATTATAAAACTCTTTCTTAGCTTTCCAACACATTTTGAATCAGCTTAATCGGAGTTCGGATGAAGAACTTATGACCAAAATACTGACCGTTGCGCACTGAAAAATATCCCAGCCGTATTCCAGCCGTATCAAGTGCCGTATCCCAGCCGTATCATGTCGTATCTTAGTCGTATCCTATCGTATCCTGCCGTATTCCAATATTAAAATAATACGATATGCCACGTGGAGTATCCGATGCGTATCGCACCCGTATTGCACGCGTATCCGCGTCGGATACGTATTTGATACGCGGTGCGGCATGATTTTGAAGTATCCGGACAACCTAGCTGCTAAGTAATCCCGTAGGTAAAAACTGAGAGAAACCAAAATCGTCCGAGAGTTTGTCTATTATTTCTTTTATGCGTTAGGTTCAGTAAAAACTAAAAAACCTCTCAACAATAATATTTAATACAACTACAAACAGCTGGCAGGAATATGCTAAACATGACCCCTTAAGTGTGACTTGTAAATCACTCGAAGTTTGATTAGGGGCTTGCGACCCATGTGCATAACGCGGAAGAGTGTACCACATTTAGCTGGAAGCCTGGAAGTTCGGAAGTTCAACTGGCCAGAACCTCGTAATTGCAGGAAAAAAACCACAGCGAAATTTCGCTTTTAAATATACCCCTTGGGCTAAGGGTCTGCTTCAGAGAAGAGAAGGTTAACGTGGATGAGAGGAGGAAAGAAACAGGAAATTTTTAGAAATCCTGCTCCCAGGTTATTTTTGGAGTTAATTAATAGAAACCAAGGATGAAGAAAAGTTTCTGAGAGCTTTAATTTGGTCAAAATTCGTCACCCCCAATTCGGGACGTAAGGGAGGTAGAGGAACCAAAATTTTAATATCGAAATTATCTCAGCACTTATTTGTATGATAATGATCCCACTATCTTTTGTTTCTAGCAAGCATTATGTATTAAAAGAACATTAAAATCTTTCAACATAAGTCCAACAAGATTAAAAAAATTTAACCTTCACAAACTCGGAAACAAAAGACATATGTATCACTTATATTTTCATATCATTTCTTCAACCTTTATTCCATCGTCTTTCCTTTTCATTCCATCTATTCACCTTCTCATAAAACTCTCAAGCACACTAGATGAACAATCTATATAATTGCAAAAAAGGCTTGTTAATTTACTTGAATTCATTCTGCATGAGGATTGTATCGACTGTTTAATTCATAGAAAAACAGTTCCAGACACATCTAAGATGTCTTAAGCTGCAAATACCACAAAAGCTAATTGAAACTTGTAACGCATCTGAATCATCAAATTACATATGCCTATATATATTTTCACCAACGATGGTAAAAGAATAATATTACATGAAGGTTAACACGCTGTGGGGTTGCTATCATGTAGCAACTGCCACAAGTAATGAGGCAAAACAGAACCTATTATTTCAAAAACTAGCATCTAACAAGACAGTTAGGGCTTTATATAAATCTTCTATACCCCACAAACTCACCCACCCACACACACACACAAATCCCAAACAGTTCCCTGATGTAATATGAACAGGCTTACATTTCTTCTAACTTGATCATGCTCTTCAAAACAATACTTTGAAAGTTGCCCAATCAGTCACTCTTCACCGCACTTTCCCTTGACCACAATGGTCAAGCAGCCGAACACATTATTGTAAAAACCATTCACACACAATGTTTACTTTCAAAACCCTCTTGTGTAATCAACTTCTTTATCCTCTCAGCCCCCTCACCAGGCTGCAGATCCTTCACATCCTTGACATAATAACCCACATCACTCCCATTCATGTGCAACATATCAGTCCAACTACCATCCCCAAAACCAGTTTCAGGATCCCGCCTTAACAACTCCTTGTCGATCTTGTCGAGCACTGGATCTTCACGGGGAAACTTTCTGGCAAAAGGTGCATTGCTGGCAACCATCTTGTCAAAGTCATCGAGGGTTAGGAAGTGGGGATGTTGCTTTGGGGGGTTGTCCCAGGAAATGTAATGTAGGTCGTGGTTAACGGTAGTGTTGATGAAATCAGGAGCGTTGCAGATTACAGTGTGGAAGTAACCTTCAGGGGATGAGAGAAAATTGGCATAGTACATAAGAACCGTGCGCGGAAGGTTGTCCCATCCCCATATGCAAAACTCTATAAACTGGTGTGTCAGCATCATCCATGCCGAACCTGAAAATTTTCATTTATCAAAACCACATTATTAAGTTTGGATATGGAGCAGGGTGGTCCCCGGAAAAAAAATGCAGGAAAGTACTCTCAATCAGGCTGAGATCAGCAGGGAACACACTCATGCAGATCTTTCATGAGAATCACATGGTTCTATGTATTGTAAGAAAAATAATATGTGCTCTAAAACTGGCCACCAAATTCTTAAGAAAAATTCTAATTGATTCCCATGCACTTTGCAATCAAAGATTTTCTATAGTTGATGCCGGAGTTGAATATTCAACTTCCACTCCAGGCTATGGTATAATAAAGAAGTAACGGCATATTAAAAGTACTAGCAACCTTTGGGTTTTGTCCATCAAGTAATCTTTTTTTTGGCTCACAACATAACTATAGGATCTGCACCTATTTAGTCCTAACCATAATCTTAAAAGAAAACAGAAAAGGAAAATGGGAAAAAAGTTTTTTATTCGGCAGTGAAGGGGTTTTAGTTATCTGTTGACTGGATTCATGCCAACAAAAGAACACCCTCTACAATATAGGCACAAATATATGTTGACATTATTGGCTAGGATGGTAAAAAAACATGATGTCTGTGGGACCAAAACAAAAAAGGATGGTGTCAGGTACCATTGTCTATTTACTCTAAAAATAAGATAACATCTAGTTATGAGAATCGTGTGCTTCTTAAATGCTCCCCTTTTTGACAAATATGAAAACAAATTAGTATGAATGCTTTGTTAACTATTTTGCCTCTTATTAATCAATGGTTTGAAATTTTTTATACGAAACGTAACGAAAGATCAAAAGGTTTTAGAAGTGGAGAACATCAAAACAAAATTTACACATGGTAGCAAAACCCTGCAAGAATCTAGTTTGTACTTACTATTTACTATGGCTGTAAGTTTAAAAACTATAGCAGAACTTCAAACAACATTAACAACATCTCAGTGTCAGATAGAAGAGCTCAAATTTTGATTCACATGAATAAATTGGATTGGCCTAATTCTGACAGTTTGTACTATAACATATAATGTAATAATAAACTATACAGGATATCACAGTTCATGGACAGATAGCAATTAAGTCTATAGAGAGAGATCTCTGGAAAAATAATGTTATAGCTTTTTGCAAACCAAGATTAAGAGATGGGGTCAATGGTCCATACAATTGAAGGCTTGAAATTATGTGACAAAATGCCATGTAACACTTTAGTACATATACTTCTAATTCAGAATCAGATGCGCATACCAGTAAAAAGCTTGAATGCAGTAGGCATACTCCGCTTCTCAGTAATCCAAAATACATCTGATTTTTTCGAGCTATAAAGACCTGGGTCTATGATAACTGGTTTTGCTCTCTGAAATCTACACCAGAGTTTCTTGATCAATAACATTTCTTCACAAAATCTATATGAAGTTGTTTTAAATTTACCAAAAGAATTGACAAAATAAATAAAATAGAATAAAATAAAAAAGAAGTGCATACTCTTTCCATCCAATATCACTGGTATGCTCAAGGAAGTTCATTTGCCTTGGCAAACTTGAAAGAACATACAGAAGATCTGAAACAAAATGAAACAAATTAATTGTAAAGTCCCACATTGACTTGGTATCTAGTAAACTGAAGAAGAAATACTACAACAACAACAACAACAAGGCCTTTATTCCCAAATAAATTGGGGTAGGCTAGAAATGAAACTCAATCTGAAATGAAAATCAATATAATAAATAGTAAAATAATAGTAAAAATAGAGGTATAAAAATGATAATAATAATGCTAATAATAATAATACACTATTCTACCAAAATACTACCCATATAAAAAAATTAAAAAAACACACCTTGTCAAAAGAAGGAAAATTGATACAAATGGAAATATGGATCCAGATAGTGTTTATAAAATGTCAAAAAGGTGATATAAAAAATAAAAATAAAAAAAGAATGATAAACAAGTGTATGTGATTAGGTGAATTTAATAGATACAACTGTAACAGAAACATATCCGCTACCATAGTTTCAAGGGCAGAAATTTGCCACTGAGACCTGACGGTGAGCCCACAACATAATGGAACCCCTAAATCAAATCAGAGTCGTTGATGAGATTAAGGTCGCAGTCCAGATTAAAGCAATGTAACGCGTTTGCCATCAAAATAATGATGGTAGATACTAATCCCTAATCCCGATTCCCGACTGTAACAATATCTAGTATATTTTTTATTAATATTTAGTAAGGTCTTATTAGTATATATGCGGCGAGTAGTAAACTAACCTGCCCTTAAAAACATCAACCATTTAGTTGGTAAAAAGGTCTCCGATAATTAACAGGAAATAACTCAATAAGCAAGTATTTAAACCGAATTAAACATAGACACATAGTGCCAAAAAGGAATGAAAAATCACAAAAAGGGCAACAAGTTAAAACTAGGACAGCAGTTGGGACTTTTAGTTGCTCTCCTACAAAAGAAATACTCAACAATAAGAGCTTCTATTTTTCTATGTAAAATTTATTGGATCTTACCATCTTGCGTGACAAGGGGGTAATCAGAGGAGCTAAGATTGATAAACCAATCCCAATCGCCTCCTTCCCTTAGCAAAATTGCGGCAGCATGAAGAGTATTGGCTACCATGGTGGGCCCTCTGTAGGTCACAAGGTTGGCACGTGTCACTACTCTGACATTACCGAACCGAGCATAGACGGGGTCGGCTCGCACGGCTTCAGCCAATTCAAGACGCTCCTTTGCCGGAGCCTCGAGGTCGAGATGCACAACATAGGTATTGGCCGGATGATACAAGGCCTGAAGTGTCCGTCTCAAGCTCAATCCATCTCCAGCAGATCCGGAAATGAGGTAGGCAAGTCGAGGCACCTTTCGAGCATTGGCAGTGGATGGAGGAGATAATCTGAGCTTTGATTCAACAAAGATAGGCTCTTCACGAGCAAGAGAGGGGATTGGAGAGAAGGAAAACAGAAGAGCTCTAGAAGATGAGAAGAAGAGAGAGGCAGTTATGAGAAGAGAGGAGAAGAGCGCTGAGGCGAGAAGGGGCACCACCCACTTCCTTTGTTGAAGTGGAGGTTTCGTGTCCATCTCAGGCGCCGGCGTGTAGCCTAGCCTCGCACCGAGAGTGATCCGATCAGATCAGAAATCTCAATACGCGGGTTTTAATTGATGAACCGGATGGGATGAGGGTGAGAGGTGAACGAAAGATCAACGGAGGGTGAGCAGATCGGTTAGGTTGAAAGTCATAAATGGAAGGCGTTTTGGATTTTGGTACGAATCTTTACAAGAGAAAAGAGACGTGGGGGTTTGGTTTGGTAACCGCGGTGAAATAATGTAGCGTTACCGCTGCAGAGTAAATAAGATGCAGTATTGTAATGTAACGAAAATGTGTCGGGGTATTAGGTATAGAGACAGAGATCGAGAAAAGGGAGAAGAAAGAAAAGAAACGGGGGTTAGGGAAGAAGTGGGAAGATGTGAGCCACCCGTTCTGTCGGAGGTGAAAAAGAGCGTGACCCCGGCGTTATATAATCTCGTTGCCACTAGGGTTTCTACGACTATTTACTAACACTATCAATCTACCTGCCATTAGGCGAAATGGACCGATCAGGTATGTAATTCAGTGGGGCCCGTTAATTAGTGTAGTTTAGTAAATGTAAGGATGTATTGACGGTTTGGTTAACTGATTTGACAGGAGAAGATAATCGGGCCGTGGGGGTTTTAATTAAGGAAGCTGATACCAACTACCGATATGAGTTCTGTTAAACTATTATTTACGTTAGATATACGAACTTTCACGCTTCGCGCGAAAAACTAAAAAAAAAACAATAAAAAAAAAAATGCAAAAGAGTGCAAAAAGTTTTGAAAAAGTGCTAATAAAAACATTTTTATTAGTAGCAGTGAAAACACTATTCAATTGCTGTAACTAAGCATGTTTCATCTTTATAGATAAAATTAGTTGAATTATTATGTACCTTATTTAATTTATTATGTATTATTTTTTGTACTAGAATAAGATATGCATGTTATTTAAATTATTATTCATGTTATTTTTTTAACATATGTATAATTTTTTCAGTATAAAAACAATATACATAATAATTCAAAAAATATACATAATAACTCAAACAATGTTCATAATAACATGCATATCGATAGTCGGTATCCATTGTGATATATACGAAATATTTTCCTTTAATTAATATTATTTTTAAGTGTGGTAAGGAAAACGAATGGCAACTGGCAAGGAGTGGTAAAGAGTAGAGTGGTCTATGAGATGAGAGGCCTCTTATTTCATCACTTGAATAGATAACTATGGAGCGGGTCATTTCATGGAACTGTATGAGTCTATTAATGCTCTAAATCAGGTACGTCGACTTACTTCACACATCAGTAAATGAACTCTGACACAAGAAGTTTCGATGAAGGAGACTCGAAGGGGTATTGGCGAGGCAAGGAATGTAGAACTTTTCTATTTCATGTCTCGCCACGTCTCTCAGCCTCAGCTCATGTCTCTCTCATTCCATCGTTTAGATTCGCTGTGGATTTGTAACAGCGTCATGTATGTTATGATACGCTGTCATGATGCTATGTGAAGCAAATAGAACGACAATCCATATATGGGTCCCTCTGTCAGTGGTATGTTGCACCGTAATATTTAACTTGTTTTGAGAATTTTGACTTGCTCGAAAAACATACCAATTTTTTTTAATAATAGAAATAAAATTAATTAATTAATTATATTTAGATGGAAAATTATCTGATAAATTTCAAAAATAGAAAAGATCGATGTTGAAACAGTAAACCAAAATGCCGAAGTTGTCAACACAGACCTATCGGTTGTTTAAAATTTGCGAGTTCTTTGGTCATTGCTTTTTTATAAATAAAAATATTATTAATTTAATTGAGTTAGGTTATATTTAGGTATTTTTGTAATAATTTCGGCTACGCTCGTTGAGATCGTAAATAATTTATTTTTATCGTCGCAAGCCATCAAGCTGCATATATCCGAGTCTACTTCCATCGCATCAAGTCTGATTTGCGATCGGAGGAACAAGTGATTCAAAATTAATTCAAACGCAAACTCATGTTAAAAAAATAACTAATTAAGACATAAGTTGAAGATGTAGTAAAATTTGATATGGACATTCCTCTAATCATAAATCAGACTCGACGGGATGGAAGTAGACTCATATATCTATTGTAGCTAATATTTTTTTGTATTTGTTTCAAAACAAAACTTGAATTTCACTATTTGTTATGTTTAAGAATTTTGTAGGGACTTTTGAGCAAAAAGGACAGCAAATCGAGAAATGATCAAGAAGAAATTCAAGGACAAGTCCAGAAGATCAAGATTCAAATGAATAATCATTTAGGTTAATTTGTAAAACTCAGAATATTTAAATTTGAGATGCAAAAGAGCAAAGAAATAAAAAATCAGCCTTTGACGTTATAACGCCATACTGTCTGAACCCTCGAATCAGGCACAAATCAAAATAATCAGAGAAGATCGTTATAACGCCTAATTTGACATTATAACGCTAGACCAAATAAACCCAAAATTTGGATAAGTACTGAACCTTCAGAAATCACCCGAGAAAACCGTTATAACACCAGAAATTAGCCAAGTACTAAAATTGCCATAGACATTCGTTATAATGCTACTTTTGGCGTATAACGTTGGATTATTTTTTTCTGAGAAATTTGAGTTTAAAATAGGAAATAATCTTTCGAAATTTCAAACTAGCGTTATAACGATAACTTTTCTGCATAGATGGCATTATAACGCTATATTGATTTTTGTCCTAATTATGCCTGATCTGGAAACTATAAATATTGATATTGATGTCTTTCTTCATAACACGAATTTGCAATACATTTTCTCCCTCTCAGCAGCAACCATACCTCCATTGTTAAAATCTTTTTAGCCTTAATCCAAATTGTAAAAAGTTTTTCTCTATTTCTCAAAATTTTCAATTCAAACTAGATCAAAAGTATTGTGAGAGATTTGAGAGATTTTCTATCTTCTATATTTGTTGTTTTAGCCCTTGTGCTACCTTGTTTGTTTGGCTTGGTTCTCTACATTTGTGTGTAAAGAGACCAAGTTCAACCTTGTATTGATTATATGGTGTTAGTATATCGGCTCGACCTTGTTACCGCGTCGGGAGATCGAAAGTCTCGGAAACGTAGGCTCGTCAATAGTCAAACTCCGTTAACATATCGTGTCACGCTTTCTATGCTTTGTTTGATCTTTCTTAACTCTTCTACTTACTGTTATATAATTGTTTGTAGGAGATTAGAATTGATATAGTTTTAATTGTCTAGAATTGAATTGTTTACACTTCCGCAATTTAGAATAATTTTATGTCAAATTGGTTGTTTGCGCAAATTGATTTGATATTAATTGATTGAGACTTAGGAACTACCATCAAGTATTGAATTTTCCACCTAATTGCAAAAAGAACTCTAGATTTTGCAAATAAACCCTATTCATCTCACCTCTAGGGTTTAACAAGTGATATCAGAGCAAGTTGAACTTGTTAATTAAGAATTTACTTAGTTACAAGTAAAGGTCCAACATGGTATTTCCAAGTCGTATAGAAGAACATCCAATATTTGAGTAAAATTGTTATAATTTCTCACATTGGAAAATGTCAATTAAAAACTACCTAGAAACACTTGAAGTATGGTACACGGTAAATAAAGACTATGCACTAACCTATGAAATAGGCACCACTATCTTGACTGAAAACTCCAAGAAAAAAAAGAGAGATAATAATCATACCATAAATGTATTGTTGTATTCGGTTGATGAGACAATCACTGAAATGTTTCATGAAAATTTAAATGCTTTTGAAATGTTGACCACTCTTTTGAGACATTTCGATGAAGACTCAATATCAATAGGAACAAAACTAATAGATGTAGGTTCTAATGTTGACATTTATAGTGTAAGAGGAGATGAAGACATTCACACCGTTGTGAGCACAAGCGCAACCGATGAGCTAGCTTTGGTGGTGCAACAAGAGACAGTCTCTTCAAGGACGGTGCAAAATGATCGATGTTGCAAAACTATGGACACATCAAAATCAAAAGAGAAAGCAATAGAGCAAGACGAATGAAAGAAATGCTCTATTTCCACTAGCCAAGCTAGTGAGGTACATCTTGACTCAAATTCACAAAAAAGTTGATTGTTGCTTAAGATGTCAATCCGATGACGATTCGGATGATGATTGTGATGATTCAAGCAATTTGTCTCATGAGGAATCATTAATGCATGAAATTCATAAACTAAACCAATTGCTTAGGGAAACTAATGAAGCCTTGATACAACGGGATGATACAATTAAAGTCTTGAATAATAAAATTATTGAGCTCGAGTCCAAAGCAAAGAATGCCATGATCACCTAAAAGTGATTATTAATTTGAAAATTGATAAAGAAAGGTTAGATGTTGAAAATGAGATTTTAAAATTCTCTAGTGTCTCTAAGAATGACATCAAGATAGATTTGAGCAAATTATATAAGGGATAAAATCCTCAGGATAAATCGAGTTTAGGTTATAATAAGAACTCAATCCCTTCAACATCTAGCAACCCCAAGATACTAAAGGAAAAGGTAAACAAATACAAAATTCAAGGAACAAGAATACTAAATTCCAAAATGGTAGAAATGTACCAAACTATGCCTTTAGATACCGATTTAATAATATAGATTATGTCAAATCCAAACCAGTCTCTTAATACTTTAATCATTCATGGTCCAACAACATTTATCATAGGGAACAAACCGTTTGGAAAAATGAAGTCAAAAATAAAAATCATGTCCAATACGGTACTAAACATAATGAACGATCAAGGAGTGTTATTCAACAATCGAATGAATAAAAAATGTACAAACCCAATTTAAATTGTGTGTATGAACCAAAGAATCAAGTTAAGAACTTAAAAGTAGATTTTCAAACTCGGATTGTGAAGAAATGCAAAAATACTCCCACAAGTGTATTTTGTAATTATTGTTGTAAAATGGGACATATTTCATTAGAGTACAAGTTAAAAAGCCAAATAACAAATTTAATGTAGTTTGGGTTCCTAAACTTAAGGTATAAGAACCTAAATGCATGAATCCCCCTTGAATTCAAATTGTCAAATATTTAGGGGGAGCTAAATAAATAAAGCATTAGAATTGAAAGTTATCTAGGATAGTGGTGATACCATTTAACTTTAAATTTGATGGAATACGAGTAATCAGGCCGAGAAAGGGGATTCTTGATTGATTGTAGGAAATGAAATTCGAAGCATACAAGAAGTATTGAAGAATGAATTGCACAAGTGAAGAGAAAGACGATACGTTGAATGTGCTAATTGGAGATCTTGATGAAGAAATACACATAAATCCGAATGTCAAGCTTCTCAAGAAATTAGGGAGTACTATATCACTTGTTTTTAAATTAAAATTTATAATGCTAACATATTAAATGTACATCATTGTACAAGTTTGAAGTTAAAACTTTGTCCAAACTTGAATAATTTAAGCCTCAAAATTAAAGTCCAAAAGCATAGCAAGCAAACTCCAAAATTATATCAAATTTCTGGCCAACATTGAACTTCTTCTGTCTAGCGTTATAACACCAGACGTTTAGATTCATGATTCATCAAAATCTCCAAACCTCACTCAAAAAGACCATTATAATGCCATAATTGACGTTATAACGCCAACCTAAATTTTCAGAATTTCGACTTCTCCATAATTCTTCAGAGTTAACCGTTATAACGCCAGTTGTGGCGTTATAATTCTAATAAATATTCTCAGGTTCTCAACTTCTGCTAAAAATTTCCAGAGATATCGGTTACAACGTCAAAGTTGGCATTATAATGCTAATCATCTCACAATCCCTTTACAACTTGCCAGAGATAACCATTATAACACCAACTTTGGTGTTATAATGCTAGAACTGCAGAACTGGTTTTTTTTGTGAAAACGACTTTTCTCTTCTTCACCATCCTTTCTTCTTCCCCCAAACCACTATCTCATATCCCTTCTCCTTTCGAACCAATACCCAAACCTCCACTCCTCTCCTCTAAAATACTCCTTCTTTACTCTTCCAAATCAAAATATCTTCTACATATCACCTCTCCTCCATCTCATCTTCTCATTTCTCTACTCAAAACTTACCAAAACCATCTCAATCCTTCTATTCACGAAACCCTAGCCATGGCCTCCAAAATCAAGAAACTCATAATCTGTCGCAAAGTCTCCTCTAGCGGTGCCTCTCAAACCCAAAGCGAAGACTTCGACGACTTTCCGCTCACCGATCTTTTTGCCCTTCCTCAAGTCCCCGAATCTGACACCCAAATAGGCAACCCAAATCCAAACATGTGTTCCTCATCAAACCCTAACTCACCAACCGATGACCAGTCTCTCATCAAGCCAAACATGAAGATTGTTTTGGGTAACTGATACCTCTTTCGTGATGAAAACGCCAACGTCAACTACACGAGCACCAAGAAGCGAGCAATAGCAACATGATACTTCTGCAAATGACACGACTCGCTTCCATAATGGGAAGGCAACTTGGTCGAACAATATCTCAACCATTGGAATTTGAGAGCTTTGATAGAATGCAACGAGCCATATAACGAGGTATTAGTTCGTGCTTTTTATGCTAACTTACAACTTGGCGAAGAACACCATTCTCTTGTAACCTATTTGGGGGGCGTGAGATACATCTAACCTTGGACTTTATTGCCCAAATGCTTGATCTTGAGAATGATGGTGAAGAGATTTACATCATGAAAAAGTGGTCGGAGGATGAACAAGATTTGCATTTGTACCAGACTTGGTTTAATGACGCTACATACTCAACCAAATAACCAACGATGCATATGGTACCTTTTGTATTCCTCAACAACATGCTAACTCCCAAGACAAGATACAAGACCAACTTAGAATTATTTAGCCTATTTTTCCTCCGTCACTTACTTAGCCAAGGTCACCGCCAATTCAATATACCCTATATAATTTACCAACATATGAAAGGTGTCTTTACTGATCCTTCCAAAAGTCTACCCTATGCTCACTTGGTACATAAAATAATTAAGGCCCATGGTATTCGTATATCCAAAACCCTTGAACTTGTTCAACCAATAAACTTTTGGGATAACATGACATCAATCGGTTGGATTCTCGTTGATACGGATTCAGATACCGGTGAAAAAGAATATACCATAAATCAAGCCAACCCAATGAACCAATGGATCAAGGCACCAAATGCCAAGATCAATCAATGCGTTGATTCAAATCCCCCTTCACCTCAAGCTCAACCTACCATCCCTCCGGGTGAACCATCAACCTCTCAAACTCCACCTCCCGTATTCGCAAACCAAGGTGACTATCAAGCCATTCTCGCTGCCTTGACCAATATTCAAGTCCAAAATGATAGCATGGAAAAGCGACAAGTTGAAATAAAGACACGCCAAGTCGATATGGCGACACGACAAATGGCTATGGAAACCTCCAATAATGAGTTCTTTGGTTGGTTTCGAGGTCACTATAATCACTTCTACCAAGACCATGTAGATTTCAAGGCTCGAATGGTTGAGCGTCTTGGACCATAGTAAGTAAGGGGTAAGAAGAAGAAAAGGTCGAGTGTTGACACAAGTGTAACTCAAGGTGGTGACGAAGAAGAGGAGGAGCCCAATGCAAGTGGAGTTGGAGGTTGGGATGAGGACACCAAAATGCAAGACTCGACGGAGTGATCTTTAGATCTCATATCTTGACGTTTTGAGATTGTTTTCCTTAGTGTTTTCTCTAGTTCTAGTTTGTTTCGTTCTTTTGTGCTATGCCTTTGTTTTGCTATGCTTGATGTGTGTATTGGACAAAGCATGATGTTTAATTTGGTTGTGACTATTATGCTTTTGAATATTAGTTTGTTGTTATGATGAAATGCTTATTTATCTTTGCCTACTTGCTATTGCTTTGTTGCTATAATTAGTTTGAAATATTGATATGCAATAATTGATACTTGCTTGAATATGCAAACTTTGAAATTGTCAATGTGATTCTCTAATTGTGTGTGTGTGGTGGTGGGGGGGGGGGGGGGTTATTAAATTGAGGGGGAGTTTTGCTAAAATTTTGTAAAATATTTTCTCTCTAAACTTGATTGTGTTAGGATAATGCTATGACTCAAACTTGCTATATCAATTTGATCACTATACAAATGCACTTATTTAGGGAGAGTTAAAACAAATTTTTATCAAAATTCTCACCTTTTGCACGATTTACAAAAATGGAGAGAAATAATATGTGCCAAAATTGTTAAAGCAAATTTCAAACGTGCACATACATTATAGTTTTGCAAATCTACAAAAGGGTGAGATTGTTGCAACTAACAATTTCTTTGTATTTGATTTGCAAAACAAAACTTGAATTCCAGTATTTGTTATGTTTAAGAATTTTGTAGTGACTTTTGAGCAAAAATGACAAGCGAATTGAGAAATGATTAAGAAGATATTCAATAACAAGTCCAGAAGATCAAGATTCAAATGATGATTCATTTAGGTTAATTTGTAAAACTTAGAATATTTAAATTTGAGATGCAAAAGAGCAAAGATATAAAAAAATCAGCCTCTGGCGTTATAACGCTATCTTTGGTGTTACAACGCCAGTCTGTTTGAACCCTCGAATCAGGCACATATCAAAATAGAGAAGACCGTTATATCGCCTAATTTGGCATTATAACAGTAGACCAAAGAAATCTAATATTTGGCTAAGTATTGAACCTCCATAAATCACCCGAGAAAACCGTTATAATGCTACACTTAGCGTTATAACGCCCAACCATAGAAAAGCCAGAAATTAGCCAAGTACTAAAATTGCCAGAGACATTCGTCATAACGCTACCTTTGGCGTTATAACGTTGGATTTTTTGTTGAGAAATTTGAGTTTAAACTTACCTCAGAAATATTATTTGGGCTAAACCCAACTCAAATTGGATCAAAGCCCAAGCAAAACAGCACAAACATAGGTCTATTGCGGTCGCAATGGAGTAGGAGAGATTTGGCAACAAATCTGCTGATTTTCAGCAGATTTATTGCGGTTGCAAAGGATATTATTGCGGCCGCAAGAGACCTGGCAGAAACCTGCCAAGTCTGGAATTGCCAAGTCAATTGTGACCGTAATGATATTCATTGCGGCCGCAAGAGACCTGCTTCAAGGAAAGTTTTGGCTGCCTAGATTTACCGTTATCTTTCTGATTGAATATTCTAGCTTTATATCAAATTCGTGGAAATGCTTATAGCAGTAAATATTAGAATTTGGAAAAGAATTGAAGAGAATATAGTTTCAAATATTTGGTGAATATTTGATAATTAATTTGGCATCTTTCCAAGATACACTAACGCCTCTATAAATAGCACTGGGTCTCCATCCATTCACAATGTTGGTTGAAAGTTAATTCCCGGTTATCGACAGGAGCACATGTGCTATGCATAGCCTCTTTTATAACTCCATTAAAAGAAATATTTTTTGGTTCGTTCGTGACCTCGAAGAAAAGATAGGCACCGGGATTTGCATGGATTGGATCGCTAGCGCACCGCATCACGCTTCCGCACTCCCATCGCTAGAGAGACTCCGTTGAAAGAAGAAATGTACAAGGGAGACCGTAGGGGTGGAAGGTAAGTACCGCATTCGCTTTTATTTATTTCGAACACGTAGCACGAAGATTTATTTGAATTATTGCAATTGCTTGTCGTAATTTAGGGATTTTGGTATTTTGGCTCAAACCCTAATTAAATTGCACCAAATTAAGTCCAACAAGTGGTATCAGAGCCAATTCCATTGCTCGTGTTTGGAATTTTGTGATTTCTGGAAATATCGAATTAATGGTTGCAATTTTGGTTTTTTGGCTTTCTTGAATTTGTAAAATAATTATTTTTTGGGTATTTTTAAACTAGAAATTTGAATTTTGTCAAATTCCTGGCTTTTCATGCGAATTTGAAATTGATATTATTCAAATTTTATGTTTATTAATATTTAGAATAATTATTTGAACAAATAAAGTTGATTTTAAGAAAGAGATGCAACAATTTAAGTGATAAATTCGAAACAGAAATTTTCCATAACAGTTTATTTCTAGAACAGAGCAAATTTGCACTAAAATCGGGTCCATTGCATCGCTATGTATTTAGGGCAGTGTTTTGTGTTTTGAAAATTCAGAAATTGTACAGACAAGTGTCTTGCGGCCACAAGAAAAACACTTCTATTTTTGGCAGAATTGATTGAATTGAGCAGGTATTTATTTCTAGGTTGATTGACAGCAAAATAATTGAACTGACAGGTGCATTACGGCCGCAACCCATTCTATTGTGCCCACAATAGAACTATTTTCTGTGTGTTTTCTGGAAATTCAAAGAGCAAAATTGAATTGATGGGATATATTGCAGCCGTAAGGCATTGCATTACGACCGCAATGACTTTGGAAAATGGTACAAACATTGAATTGCCAGGTTTATTGTGCCATTTTTCCATAAATTAATTTTTCTGTTAATTAGGAGTAGTTGTAAATTAATTGTAAATTAAGATATATATATAATTGTATTATATATAATTACAATTAATTTCGACTATGAAATTAATACTATTTTATCTTAATATAAAATTTAGATATTATTTATAATTGGTACAAATACTAATAAAAGAGAAGATAAAATTGCTAAATTCTAAAAGGAACACATTTAAGATTAAAATATTGTATTAATGATACTTAGTAATTTCTAAAGGTTTTAGTAAATATTAAATATGTTTAAAGTCTATATTTTTTGTAAAATATGTATATGTATTCTATTGACAATAGAAAATTGGTTAATTCTAATTTAAAGCCCCTATTAGTTGATAAATATATATACATATTAAGGACGAGTAGTTCCCTCTTAGGATACGTCCAATATAGACTTTTGCATGATTTGAATCTATTTAAAGGCAATTAGAAATACATGCCTCATATCGTTAAACGATGATGTTCGTTTCCGAACACTATCGCTAAAGTTGCGAGCGAGATGACCCATGAAAAGTAAAAATACATGTTTCAACAACAGATTATTAATTTCTCTTTTCGGATGATTAATACATTAAGTAGTTGTTGATACACATAAAGTAAGGTGCATAAAGAAAAGTAATGAGAAACTACGTGTTAGTGATGTCTAGAAGAGCATTTGAGGCTTGGTACTTAAGTACTCCGCTTGTGACTCACCTCCCTCACTTGACTGGCCTGGTCACTAGTACGTAGGTATGCCAATCGGACCCATCGTCAAGAGCGGCAAAATGACTCATTTGTACTTGTGCATAACACCAATATACCTAAGAGTATTGATCGCTCCCATCGGAGTCTCATACTGGATAGTATTGTTGGTTAAAATGTAATTGATGGAGATATTTTTGGAGTTCTTTGGTCAAGGCCTTTGAATAGACTATAAAATTGTGATTAAGGATTAAATCATGAGAGATAATTACATGATTAAACACATATTTTTAACATAAGGGTTCGAGTTATCATTTATCTTGCATGACAAATGTGATAATCCTTAAGTTTCGTGTAATCATTAATCGACCCAAAGAAAGATAATGATCATCATGGGAGATTATCGTGACAGTTAATTATCAAACATAAGACATGTAACAAGTATGGTGATGAATACAGTTCTAATATGATCAGTTACCTTGCCCATAGAAGAGTAACTATGGTCATTTATCGTCAACACTTAATTGCCATTATAAGATATATAGAGTAAATGATATCATCAAAAGATGGTTCATTAAAGGAATCGAATATCTTGGTTGATAATATGAATAAAGCCTCAAATTGAAAATAATGTGAAGTTTATTCTTCTTTTGTTAGCGTAAATTGTAAATAATATTGCTTAAAGCTGAATGGACAAAGAAAATGACGTTTGATCATAAAAAAATTCCAAGTAAAGAAATACATTTTATTCAAATAAAATAAAGTGAGAAGTAATTGAGAAAAAATATGATCATATCGTTAAAATTCTGAATCCAAAATCAAAAGATCAAGGGACAACATTAAAGAGAAGGTCAAAATTGCCAAACGTTATTTTTATGTAAATTTGTTTTGATTAAGAATAACAAGATACATTACATATATTCTTAACAAAACCCTTTTGCATAAAACAAGAAAGCAAAATTACATGATTGGTAAAATAACAAGTATGCTGCAGAAAAGTTTAAGAGTTGGTTTAACAATTAAAGGGTTATTTTTTATGCATTATCATTGTAAAATTCAGTACGTTATTTTATAACGAAAGGGGATTGAATTGAAGGCTTCAAGATTATTTTTGGAAAATTGTAAATCTATGTGATATAAAAATATTAAGAAATATCATCCTTTTAAGAAAATTAAAAGTTTCAAATTTTAAATTATGTAGACTTAAAAGTTTTGGAAAAACATGGTATTTAAGTAAGGATGAAATATGTATGTGTGTATATATATATATCAATCATTTGAGTTGTCGGTGTATGATTTTTTTATGCCCAAATTAAAACACTCTTTTTACTTTGCATAGCACAATAACATATATATATATAAATATCACAATTACATTTCTATTTCTAATTAAGACAAGCGTTCGAGATTTACTTAAACTGAAATAGAAATTTGTGTATCATGATTTAAAACAAGTTAATTTCAATTTTTCACCTGAGCACTTTTTAAGTAAAGCCTATCATTTGAAAATATTTTGCAAAATTTAATGCAAAAGGTTTTTTTGAATAAAATTAACCATCAATGTTATTACACATATGGCCAAGTTTTGGTCAAAAGGACTTTGTCAAAACCAACAAACAGAATGATGAAATATGAATCCAACAAGAGTGATAGATGCCAAATAATACAAAATATCTATAATTCATTTAATATGAATGATAGAAAAGGATAGTAGTATTATTTTGACACCTAATATAGATATGGATACATATTAGTATCATCATTTAAGTTAGACTTTTGGAGGATAATAGATTTTAAATGAATTTGTGTCATTTATATTTTATTCACAATGAAAGGAAATATAATGATGCAATTATAGTTACATATAAAATTTATGATAATAAGTCTAAAGGAATGTAACATAAGGCGATATATATTTTAAATGCTCACTAAATGCAACTTGCTTAAACCATAAAATGATTTGAATCTTTAAGGATTATGGGTATGTTCAAATAAAGTTAGACTCTTTAATAATCATGAATTATTAAAGATGTTCAAATTAAACAAAAGAAATAATAAGTTGTCATTTGAGCAAGTTTCTCTAAAGACATTATTACAAACCTACAGAACACAAATTATTAAGACATTAGATTATTTGAGGATATAGAGTTTGTGGAGGGGGGAGATATGATAAAAGATAAGATTTTAGACATTAAAGATAAATTTTTTTAATATTGGAGATTTTGATGTCCAGAAATTATTTTTCGAAAAAGAAGTCATGAATTAGAATAAATCTTGGGCCTTCACTGGACTTTTTATTCTAATTCGAGTCAAGACTAGTGAGAATATGATTTAGGACCTTCGTTCTGATCATGTTCACAATCTGGTCAAGGTAATATATCGGAAAATAAATCTCAAGATTTTATTAAAGTCTATTAATCGTCTTTTCGAAAAAAAAAGACATGAATTAGAATAAATTATGTGCCTTCGATCGATTTTTTATTTTAATTCAAGTCAAGACTAATGAGAATATGATTTAGGATCTTCGTTCTGGTCATATTCACAATCTGGTCAAGGTTATATATCGGAAAGTAAATTTTAACTATTAATTATTTTTCAAAAAAAGGAGACGTGAATTAGAATAAAATCTTGAGCCTTCGCTCGTTTTTATTCTAATTCGAGTCAAGATCAGTGATGATATGTTTTAGGACCTTCGTTCAAATCATATTCACAATCTTGTCAAGGTTGTATATCGAAAAATAAATCTTTTATCAATAAGCAAACTCCACCTCAAATAAGAGACTCAATCAATGACACATAGATCCAAAACAAACCCAAATAGATGCATTGCTTTATTGCAATGATATTGGTTGTAAGCCCATGGGTGTTTTGGAATAAAAAAATTTGTATTGTTAGATAATGATTCAGTTAAACACTCATCAATACATTAAATAACACATATGACCCAAAATTGACCCAAATAGACGTATTGCTTCTTGCAATAATACTGGTTGTAAGCCGGTGGGTATTTTGGAATAAGGTATTGTTATGTTGTCTAATGATAATTTCTCTGTTAAGAAAATACTCAAAGAAATGTTATGCAAGTGCCAAAATTTTATTAGATTAAGCTGAATGCAACTATAAAGTCGTGTTTTTCAAGTTCTTCTATAAAACATGACTAAAGAAATAATTATATACTCTAGAAAGTGAATAAGTTATCTTATATACGGAAAATGAAACTACTTACTGATAATATTGAATATTTTCCTCATTACCTTAAAGTGTTAAAAATCGTTTTAGTACAAATGAAAATTTGGAACAATACGAATTGAAATGGTAATGTTGAGAAATATAAAGTTAAATTTTGTCGGTAAAATGAATCATATATAAGTTTATAGTTATAAATTTTTTTTAAAGATTTGGGGCCATGTTTAAAGTTTTGAATAGATATTAAGGATGTAATTTAAGAATTTTTCATTAAAGTTATAGGTTGCACAAAGAAAATAATATCTATGCAATTAAAGGGTCTCAATAAAGTATTATCAAATTGTGATCTAATCAAATGTTGATAAATCAGATTATTCAAGTTCTGTAAGAGTAAAATATAAATACAATATGTCTTAAAGAATAAGGATTAATGCCCCCAATCAAAATCAAAAGCAATAAAATCTAAGTATTTATATGCCTTATAAGCATTAAATATGTTGATATATAGCCATAAGGTTATTGTGTTATATAACAACATATTCAAGAAAATAATTAGTATAAAAATATTTATAAGTTCTTTTACGAGATCTTAAAGGGACTCATAACAAACAAAAGAATAATACTCAAGTATCAGATGTTGGAAAAGTTTTTTGAGGTCATACCAAATCTGATTTCAGGATGAAGTGCATATTCTCATAAAGATGTTACTCTAATGAACTCAGTGTTGAGATCATTTAAGTTATATTGTGACAATAAAGGAGTCATGTGTGATAATACTAGAAACTTAATAAGGTTGAAATGCTTTTCATATAAGTTTCCTAAAAGAGAGATTAAAAGATAGAACATACAATAGTACAAGCTTCATATTCACAAGGTTTGTGAAAAAATGTGGGAGTTTGATTTTGAGGAAATGTATGTTCTATGTAATTTGTAACAAGTTGTAATATATATACAAGTTACATCTCTCAATAATACTGGAAATTGATAAGTTTACTAGTAGTTTAAAAGAAAGATTGAAAGATAAAACATATAACAGTACAGACTTCGTATTCACAAGATTTGTGGAAACTGTGGGAGTCTGATTTTGATGAAATATATATTCTATGTGATTTGCAACAAGTTGTGATTTATATGCAAGTCACACCTCTTTCTTTAAAGTTTTGACCTCACTAAAGTAGCGATGACACATTCGGAAATAGGCACGTATAATCACATTCTCGTGTAATTTCTAAACTATATGACCAAAGTCTAATTCATGTCATCCAGAAGTATTTGGTAATGTGATTCATATCGAAAAAGCCGCATAGAAAATGTGGTGATTTTCGTTTGAGTCCCTTGCTGGTATAACTGGTCGATCGCTTGCTGGTATAACTGGTCGATCGAATTGGTTAAAAAATACGAAAATTAAGAAAGACAAAAAAGTTAATCAAATAGACCACACTTGTCCATGTGGGAAATTATTGGAATTGAGACGTCAATTCCAATAAATAAATTTTGGACTACGTGTTATATGATTACTATATGTCACACTATCGCCTAATATTATGAGGAGTAATATATGGATATGCCAAATAATGTGATTAACTGATATACAATGGCATTATACGTATTTTACTAAGATTTAATTTGGACATGAATGCATATAGAACTTAAGTAAATTAGTTATAATTGTTAATGGACCAATTATGATTAATTAAATTATATATTGGTGTTAGTGTAAAGTCAAAAATATTGTTTGTGCTAAACCCAACTCAAATTGGATCAATGCCCAAACAAAACAACACAAACATAGGTCTATTGCGGTCGCAATAAGATCCTTTGTGGTCGCAATGGAGTAGGAGAGATTTGGCAATAAATCTGCTGATTTTCAGCAGATTTATTGCGGTCGCAAAGGATCTCATTGCGGTTGCAAGAGACCTTCTTCAAGGCAAGTTTTGGCTGCCTAGATTTATCGTTATCTTTCTGATTGAATATTCTAACTTTTATACCAAATTTGTGGAAATGTTTACAATAGTAAATATTAGAATTTGGAAAAACTTTGGAGAGAATATAATTTCAAATATTTGGTGAATATTTCATAATTAATTTGGCATCTTTCCAAGATACACTAATGTCAATATATAGCGTTAAGTCTCCATCCATTCACAATGTTGGTTGAAAGTTATTTCCTGATTATCGACATGAGCACATGTGCTATGCAAAGCCTCTTTTCTAACTTCATTAAAAGAAATACTTCTTGGTTCGTTCGTGACCTCGAAAAAAAGATAGGCACCGAGATTTGCATGGATTGGATCGCTAGCGCACCGCGTCACACTTTCGCACTTCCATCGCTAGAGGGACTCTGTTGAAAGAAGAAATTTACAAGGGAGATCGTAGGGGTGGAAGGTAAGTACCGCATTCGCTTTTATTTATTTTGAACACGTAGCACAGAGATTTATTTGAATTGTTGCAATTGCTTGTCATAATTTAGGGATTTTGGTATTTTGGCTCAAACCCTAATTGAATTGCACCAAATTAAGTCCAATAGAGTCAAGATAATGTGTTATTTTTATATTGTTGGTGACTTAGAAGCATAACAATCATTCTTAAACTCAAAAATCTCAAAAAGTCGATCCATTGACCTGTGTAAAAGCCTTAGAAACATATTTTTCAATTCTGGTGTTATAACGCTAATGCTCAAAACTTAGTTGTCTGGCTAACCAAGACTTTTGCTGTGAAAAACATTATGTAATGCTTGATAGTATTATAACGTTAGTACATTCTTTCTCACGCTTGAATTTCTCGAGAAATCTGTTAGGCAACGTTACATAACGTTATAACGCTAATACTTCAGAATTTTCGAATCAAACATTATAACGCCATAAATGGTGTTACAATGCTATACTCGTTCTTTCCAGATTCTAGTTTGTAGTCAAACCCGTTACATAACGTTATAGAAGCGTTATAACGCTAGCACTAAATTTTTTTTGAGATCTTCTGAATTCTCCGTGAAACTGACCTAGCGTTAACACCATATATAGTGTTATAAAGCTATCCTGGACGAATTTAATGGTTATGTTTCCTATTTTTTTTCTCTCTATCTTATTTCTTTCTCTCCAAACAAGCCCTCATTTCTCTTCTTCTCTCCTAACTGAATCTCACCTTCTTCCTCTCAATACTCCTCCACTTTTCACCCAAATTCAAATCCTTCACACCATTCTCCTCTCATCTACTTCCTCTGCACATCCCTCTATTTATTTATTACCGAAACCTTCTCTCTCACCTTACCCACCAAAACCCTATCCTCATCTTTCAAACCCTAGCCGTGCCTTCAATACTCAAAGGAGTCAAGAAATTGGCAAATAAGAGAGCGCACACTTCCGGAGAAGGCACTTCCTCGTCGACCGTTTTGTCTAACTCGCCACCGACCACTATCAAACCGAACATGAGGATAGAAATGGGAAATATGTACTTGTTTCGGGACGATGACGCTTACGCCAACTATAGCAGAACTAAGAAACGCGCCATGGCTGATTGTTACTACTAAAAGCCCAATGATGATCTTACAAAATGGGAGACCGATAAGTTGGAGGAATACATTGACCACTGGCCTTGTGATGAACCCTACAACGAGACTCTCGTACGTGCCTTCTACTCAAACTTAAAGGTAACGTATTCCGGCACTCTCTCCTCTTTCTTAGGCGGTATTGAGATACCAATTACCCTTGATTTCACAATCGGTACATTGACCTAATTAATGATAGGGACGGAATGTATGTGCACAAGGCTTGACCTGGTAGACTCGAGGAAAAGCTTGAAATATATCTACGGTGGTTTAGGGTACACGAGAATAAGGACTTCTATGTGACCAATCTACCAACGGGCCATAAAACTGCTTTCATCTTGCTCAACAATATCCTTACACCTAAATCAACCCGTAAGACAAATTGGGAATATTTTGGTATATTTTTCCTTCGACACCTTATAGTCCTTGATAACCGACGATTCAACATACCATATGTGATTTTTCGTCACATGGAAGGGAGATATCGAAAAGTCCAAATCTTTGCCATATGGTCGTCTAATCCAACGCATGATAAATGCATGCGGTATTTCCCTTAAGCCAAACCTCAAATTAACCAAATCAAAGAATTTTTGGAATGAAATGAAGAGCATCAGTTGGACTCTTGTGAGTGAAAATGAAGACACCGGTACAAAAATATATAAGGTTAATTTGGATATCAAGGTAAATAAGTGGATAAAATTGTCAAATGCACAACCTAACCAATACTTTGACCTAAACGTACATACCCCTATACCTCAAGGTGAATCTTCCAATCCTCAACCTACCGAATCTCTTAACCAAAGTGACCTTCAATCCATCCTTATTGCTTTGGGCAACATCCAAGTCCAAAATCGTATTGAGAAGCGACGAGTTGAGATGGAGACTCGGGAAAATGAGTTCTTTGAGTCGCTTAGAGGCCAATATGACTCTTTCTACAAGAACCATGTTGCACTCAAGGCAAGATGTATCGAGGAATTCTACCCAAACCTTGGTGAAACATCCAAAGAAAAGAAGAAGAAAAAAGGTTCAAAGTGATGAAGATGAGGAGAATGAACGAGTGGGTAGTGTCTCGAAGGCAATACCGACGACAATGATGGAGATGATGGTAGCAGTTCCAACGAATGAGATGATGATACCACCATGACTGATGTTTAGTGTGTCTTAGCGTTCTTCTCGCTCTAGTTTATTTCGCATTTTATTTCATGGTTGTTATGCTATTCAAGTATTTGTTGTTTAGGTTATGTGAACTCTATTTGTTTAGATGATATGGTACTTGATATTGAACTTGTGCTTAACTTACTATATTTATGCTTATGTATAATTTGTGATATTAGCCTTAACTTGCTTCATGTGCTTGTTTATCTATAATTAATTAATTTTATGGTATTTTTTCTTTGGGAAGATGTACTAAAATTGCGTATAAAATTTTGGTAAAATACAATTTTGCAAATGGATATATAGTTTGTATTTGTGAATGTTGAAAGAATCCCTAATTGATAAATGCAGAGATTGAGGTGGAGCTATTAATTTGAGGGAGAGTAATACATAATTTGTTAAAAATCACATAATCAAAATAGCTCGTTTAACACATGCTTACATTGAGGGGGAGTTATGAAAAGTCATTTTAAATTGCCTTTTGTACGATTTACAAAAGGGCAGATTAATCGCACGTACAAGAGTTTCCTCAAATTCAAAACGTGCACATGTATTGAAATTTTGCAAATCGACAAAAATGGGAGATTGTTGTAAAACAATATTTATATTGTCGATTTGCAAAATGAATTTGAATTTTACATTTGTATTTGTATTTGTGAGAATATTTATAGGTGTATCAAACTTTGAACAAATTGTATACAAACTAATTTTAGAGGAAGTACTCGATAGCATGCGAAACATGAAGAATATATCTACAAATTAGATAGATTAATTATCTGTATATTTAAAATGGTCTAATTTGAGATTTGAAATAGTAGTTCAAATCACAAAACCCCACAAAACAGAGACTAGCATTATATAACGCTAGGATAGCGTTGCAACGTTATGAGGAATAGAAAACAACTCATGAAAATGGCTAAGTACTCAATTCATAGGTTATAGCATTGTATAACGCTAACATAGCATTGTACAACACTATCTCCGTTAAACTATGTAATTAGTCTATTTATAAATAAGTATTCTATTTACCATAGCATTGTGTAATGCTATATTTCCCATAAAACACAGATTCCAACGTTCAAATTTCAAAATTACACTGAATAGCATTATAACGCTATAGTTGGCGTTGTAACGCTATGTTTTTTAATTCTTGTTGTTTGCCCTATTTGGCAGCTGTATAAATGGGGGCTGCTCCACCTTTCTTCCCCATCCGATTTCCCCTAAATTCAACAGAAACTTTCCAACAGCCACCGTTGTTTTGAAAGAGACAAAACATTGCTATATTCTTCGAATCTCAAATTAAATCATTCTAAATAGATATAAATTTGTGAGAAATTACTTCAGAGAAATTTTCCACTATTGTCTAGTTTGTTTTGTGTCTTGGATCTAGTCTCCAACCTTTGAGTTGTAAAGAGCTAGTTTCCACCTTGTGATTTTGGTTCAAGTCTTCTACCGGTGTGCATAAAGAAAATTGAATTCCACCCTATACTCAAATAATTGTTAGTGAAGTGGACTAGGATTGTTACTGCAAGAAGCAGGGACGTCAGGGACCCGAAGACGTAGACTAGGCCGAAGGCATAGTTGAACCCCGTCAACATATCGCGTATCTTCATTTGTTCAATCTTTCTAACTCTTCTCTATTTACTTTAATTGCATCTAGTTTTGAGAAGAATTGATTTGTTGATTATTACACTTTCGCAACTTGATAATAATTAAGTCAAATTGGTACAAACACTTCTCATATTAATTGATTTAGTTAACGACTTGAGAAGTGCATTGGTTGATTAATTGAATTGATTGTATTGTTTAATTAGGGATTTCCCGTTAGGAATCGAATTGTACAGGCTTGCAAAAAGAACCCTATTGTTTAAATCAAGCTTTAATCACCCCTAGGTTCTACAGATAACACCTGTAAATGTGAACATTTAAAAAATGATCATTATTGTCAAAGATTTGAATTTAAGATGATAGATGTTATTATATATTTTTTCAGGTCAGACATAAAGAAATCCAACCTTTTGTACGTAAATATTTTATTATTAAAAAAATATTAATATTTTAATTCATGAGTTGGGTTGTATTTTGGTAAGTTTTTGTAACATCTTCAATTGCGCTGGTCGGGACCATAATTAGTTTTTTTTTATATTTGCAAGTAATCGAGCTGTAGATATCCTAGTTTACTTCCACCGCGTCAAGTCTGATTTGTGATCGGCGAAACGAGCGATTTGAAATTGAATCTGATGCAAACTCGTGATAAAAGAATACTAATTAAGACATAAGTTGAAGTTGGTGCCAAATTCGAGATTCGCATTTCTCCGATCGCAAATTAGCCTCGACGCGACGAAAGTAGACTCGGATATCTCCAGCTCGATGACTTGCGACGATAAAAAAGACTAATTACGGTCTCAACGGACGTAGCTGAGGTTTGTAGAAAAAACACTAATCATACTTAATACTTTTTGTGACAACTTCAGCTACGCTCGTCGAGATCATAATTAACTTTTTTTATCATCGAAAGCCATCGTTCTGTAAATATCTGAGTCTAATTCCATCTCGTCGAGTCTGATTTCCGATCGGAGAAATATGCATCTCAAATTTGACTCCATCTTCAACGTATGTCTTAATTAGTCATTTTTATTATGAGTTTGCGTCTGAATTAATTTTGAATCACTTGTTTCTCGGATCGCAAATCCGACTCGATGCGATGAAAATAAATTCGAATATCTACAACTCGATGGCTTGTGACAATAGAAATAAACTATTTATTATCTTGACGAGCGTAGTCGAAATTGTTACAAAAATACCTAAATATAACCTAACTCATCAATTAAATTAATAATATTTTTATTTATAAAAAATCAATGGCCAAAGAACTCGCAAACTTTAAACAGCAGATATGCCAGTGTCGGCAACCCTGATATTTTGGCTTTTGTCAAAAAGTCCAGTGTTGCAAATACCGTCATTTTTTATTTTTGAAGCTTTTCAAATAATCTTTCTTTCTAAATATAATTAATTAATTTAATTTCTATTATTGAAAAAAAATCAGCAAAACATATAATAGAATTTTAAAGATTACAAAATTGAAAAAGTATATACAATTTTGTTAGATGGGAACTAGTAAATCATATAGACTAGCTGTTCATTGCAATTAGTATGATGGATTGATTAAATAACACACAACAAAATAGTATATTAGTAGAAGTTTTATCCCATTGGATGATTTGTAAAAATCGGATGTTATCGCTTTTGACAGATATGCAATAAAATATGGGAAATGCTAATTCTCAAATAAAATTGTAGAATGAAGAGGAATCGGATGACCACAACTCTAAATAATCACAAAGTTACCACAATTATTTTTTCATTTTTAAAGTCTAAATTGTTGATCCAAACCGTTAAACATGATCTCCATAATAAAATATGCTTCCAGATCAAATTTTATATTTTTTGGAATTTTTTACTATTTATCAAGATGGATGCAAAAATATGCCAAAGTTATAATAACATGAACCATTGAATTTTATACTCATCTTAATAAATAGTAAAAAAATAAAAAAATGTAAAATTTGATCCGTGAGCGTATTTTATTGTGAAGATCATGTTCAACAGTTTGAATCAACAATTTAAACTTTGAAAATGAAAAAATAATTGTGCTAACTTTGTGGTTATTTAGAGTTGTGGTCATCCGATCCCTCTTACAATAATGTATATTATTATAATTTTATATTATTGTTTCTATTATTACTATAGCTATCTTTATTATTTCATTATGTTATATCATATTTATTATTAACAATATTTTAGTATATTATATATAATTTATTTTTTTATTACTAATATTATTATATTATCTTTATTATTAAAATAAGAGGGGAATCTGTAGCCGCCATCCGTATCGTAGCCACTCGCAATCGCTCCATCATACCAAGTGTAAATGATCGATTCAGACTTTAAAACATTATTCATACTAATATAGACTTGGAGATCAAATTTTATATTTTTTTTGAATTTTTTTGCGATATTATTGGATGGGTTGAAAATGGATGTTTGTAAATCAAGATAAATAAATTTCAACTATCCGATAAAATAGTAAAAAAATTAAAAAAAAATGTAAAATTTGGTCTTCAAATTTATATTAGTATGGAGAATATTTTCAGCGATCTGAATCAGTCATTTACATTTTCTATGATAGAACTATGGAGAATATTATTATGATTGTTATCATTATTGTTTGGTTATGTTGTATTATATATGTAATTAACAACATTTTAGTATATTAAATATAATTTATTATTATATTATCTTTATTACTAAAATAGTATTAATAATTATTTTTATTATTTTAAAATAATTCAAATTATTATAATTTTTATAATATTATGATTATTATCAATATTATTTGATTATGTTGTATTATATTTGTAATTAACAATATTTTTGTATATTATATAATTTATTATTATTAATATTATTATATTATCATTATTATTAATATTATTATATTATCATTATTATTATTATAATATTAATAATTATATTAATTATTATTATTATTTTAAATTAATACAAATTATTATAAATTTTATATTATTGTGATTATTATCATTATTATTTGATTATGTTGTATTTTATTTGTAATTAACAACAACTTTGTATATTATATGTAATTTATTATTATTATTATTATTAATGTTATTATATTATCTTTATTATAACATAATATTAATAATTACTATTAATTATTATTATTAATATTTCAATATTTTAAAATAGTGCATATTATTATAACTTTTATATTATCTTTATTGTTACTATTATAATTATCATTATTATTTAATTATATTGTATTATATTTGTACTTAGCAATATTTTGGTACATTATATATACTTTATTATTATCATTAATATTATAATATTATCTTTGTTATGAAAATAATATTAGTAACTTTTATTTTTATTATTTTAAAATAATGCATATTATTATAACTTTTATATTATTTTTAGTATTGTTACTATAACTATCATTATTATTTGATTATTTTGTATTGCATTTAATAATTAAGTACATTTTATTGTATTATATACCTAAGTATTATTATAATGTTATTAATATTCTTATATTATATTGTATTTTTAGTTTATTAGTATTTTTATTTAAACTAATAAATTATTATAATTGTTTTATTTTTTTCTTATATTATCATTATTACTATTATGTTATTAGTTATTATTATCATTATCATCATCAATATTATTATTTTTATTTATTTTAGAAAATAATGCATATTTTTTTAATTTTTATATTATTTAGTTTATTATTATTATCATTATTATATTATATCATCATTATTATTGTTCATAATTATCAACATTTCTACTATTCTAATTTACACTTGCCAAACGATAATTTCGCTTTTCTGAATAATTAAGAATAAATTCTTCTACCACTATTTCAAAATCAAACTATTCTATTATTAGTTTCTTACCGCTCTTTGCTATTTCTTGATTTGCCAAAAAATCGATTTTAACTAATATATGCATAGAGTTTCACACACACGCACACAAAAAAAGAGAAACCATGTCCTTATTTTTTGCGCTTAAATCCGTCACTCCTTGTAGAAATACAATCAGCCCAGTTGGAAGATCAGACGCTAGCAGGGGTGGGTTCGCTCTTGGCAGGCCAATTTTTTTTTTCAAAGTTATACTTCAAATATTATGTTTCGTTTTGCAAAAATTTAGAAAAATATCTTGTGATTATAAGAAATTTTCGAAATATGTTTTGATCCTGAATTTTTTTTAAAGCATACCTTTAAACTTTTATTAAAAAAAGATACTAAAATATGTTTTTTCGTAAAACATGTCCGATGATCCTACAGGTGACTCTGGCTTCGTTTTTAACAACAAAGTAAGCATCTAAGTCCCAAACCTACATATCTGACAACTTCATGCAAGTTTCATTGCTAACTTGCCTCATAACTTGAAAGTAATTGTCAAAGAAATTAATTAGTGAAAAAGAAATGTAGTTTGCACATTGAAAATGATATGTTGCTCCTCAGTTTTAGCTTCTGCTATATTTTTCAAATTTCCACTTTAAAAGTTTGAAGTGATTATTGTTGAAATTGGAACGTCAAATTCAATAAATAAAGTTTAAACTATGTGTTATATAATTAATATATCAAATAATATCATTAATATCACATGAAGTAATATAAGATATGTTATAAATGTGATTAATTACGGATTGACATAATGCATATTTTCGCTAAGATTTTGGATCAAATACATACAGAATTAAAATGAATTAATTATAATTATTGATTGACCAATTATGATTAATTTAACTAATGGTAGTGTTAATGTAAAAATTAGAATATTGTTTGGGTTATTTCAATTAAATTGAATCAAGATACCAAGCAAAATGGGCCAATCAGCAAGTCTCTTGCGGCTGCAAAGAGCTTTTTTGAGGCTGCAAAGACTGTGACATGATTTGGTAAGTTTTCTTCTGAATTTCAGTCCAAGTCACTTGCGGTCGTAAAGGCCTTTTTGCGACCGCAAGTAGTGAGTGCGGAAGGCAGAATTTCCTGCCTTATTTTGCTGATATTTTTCTGACTTGTGCTCCAAATAATACCAAATTTCGTGTGCGTGTTTACAGCAGTAATACACATATTTTGGAAATATCTTGGAGAGAATTGGATATCAAATATTTTGTAGAATATTTGTTATTATTTACAGAATCTCTCCAAGATACATTATCACTAGTATTTAAGCGTTGAGTCTCCAAGAAATATCGACATGTTATGTGTGCATGTGCTGCAGTTAGGCTCTATATTGATGTCTACGTTAAAGTCAATTACCTCAAGAATTATTCGTAACCTTAGAGGAAAAGAAAGAGCACTGGTATCTGCTTGGAATGACTCTCTAGCGATCGTCCCAATGTGTTATTCAATCATCTTCATCGATTTCTTAATTTGCTTGAGTGACAAAAGACGAAAGGCCTTAGAGATGATTTAATAAGTGCTCGCTTCCGTTCATTTTATTATCTTATATCTTGCGTGGAGTTTTATTGCAATTGTTTAATTAGAGTTTCGATATTTTATTTGACTCTATCTAATTTGAAATTGCACCAACAATTATTATATATTATAATGGAATGTTTATTGTCGAGTGATTATTATATATGTCTGTCATTATTGTTAAGTGATTATTGTATAAAGATTATTGTGATAATAAGAGATACATCAAATAACCGTATATTGAATGTGCAAGTGATTATTATTATATATTGATCAAATGGTATATATATTTAGTGAGAATTAAACATAAAAGCCAGTGTATTTTGAAAGGGGTGGAAAGAGAAGTAGTTTATTAATTATGTTTTTATCTTCTTTATTTTTAAATTTCTAAATGTCTCAAACTTTCTTCATAATTAATAAATTTGAGACATATCACAAATTAACTAAATCACGCTATTTTAATCATTTTTCAGACATGCGGGACGTGAAAGGATATAGATATGAAAGAGGATAGCGAGTGTATTGGTGAAGATGTACAATATTTTATCTCCAAATTGATCCCACAATAATAAAACAAATTAGCTAGAATTCGCAGTATTTTCTTTAAATTTATAGTCAATATGCTCAAATTGCTACTTACCAATAATGAAGCAAGCATTTCTTTTGAACAATTACGATTACGTAGATATACAAAATAGAATAAGAAAATATTTCAGCGATCTTTATCAATACCTGCATTGATATCATACCCTTGTGCATGATAGACAAGTCATTATGCATGTTATTTTTCACGTTATTTGTGTACTGAAAATAATTATATATTTTAGACATACCTAACAACTCGTTTAACATGCATAACAACTCTTCTAACATACAAAACACCTCATCTAACATGCATAACGACGACGTATCCATGGAGGTATCGATATTTATTTATTTCTTTAACTTAACATGCATAACAAATCGTCTAACATATATAACACATCATCTAACATGCATAACATACGCGTATCGATAAAGACATCGATAGAGGAATCAATATATCAGCTCCCGGTAGATAAACAATAACTCGTAATATTTTCTTTAAACTTATAATTAATATGCTCAAATTGCTAATTGCCAATGATGAAGCAAGCATTTCTTTTGAACAATTATGATTACATAGAATACAAAAAGGAATAAACAATAACAGTTTTATATGAACCTAATTTATTATCCCTGATTTATATCTTGTTCAAAGGATTTAGTTAAAAATATCTTCTTCAAAGGGTAAATTCGCCTAAAAAGTATCAAAAGCAGGAAATCATTTTTTTTTCTGAGAACTGCTCTTAGTCTAGTGACAAAAGAGCAACGAGCTTCAAGTGGAGGTTCCGGGTTCGAAATTCAGTGAAAGTTAAAGACCACTGGAGACTCTAAGTCACTTTGAATAATATTTGAGAGCAAATACCACTCATTTATTTCTCAAAAAAAAGGAAATCATTTCTTCTATATATAAACAAGTTTTCCAATTTTGCATATTCATAAAATTTTGTAGTAACTAAATCAAATTAAAGTTGAATTTCAAGTCAATTGAAATCTTAGATGTAATTAATCAATACTCTGTATAAAGCTTGCTAAGTGTCGGCATATTCAATTTTTCTGACACTCCGACACTTCATTTTGCTATTCAACTTACATTGTACGTGTGTCTAAATTATCGGACACACGACACGTTATTAATTTTAATATAAATCATTAATAACATTAATTTCACGTCATTAATGTTCACACCTTCCTCATTTTATATAAATCATCATGTTTTCAAAAAAACTTGAGAAAAATGTATGATATTTATTATTATCTCTAATTCCGATGAAATAATATTATTAAACAAAAATATTGAAGTTAATATAATTATACTGTTTATTTTTCTATTATAAAAAGCATCTTTTTAAAAAATAAAAAGCGGCGGTAGGACGCAACGTAATTTCTAATTTGATATAGAAAGCTAAAAAGCCGTATTTTCAACTCACGAGTCAATACTCAATATGCAAGACTTGGAACTGTTCATCTCTAGCCAGGCCTATAGTCAATGAGTTCAATTTTCCTTATTAAAAAAGCAACTATGGGAATTAGACTACTCACAGATGCCAATTTCAACTATGCAGCTGGACTGAAGTTGAAAGAGAGGATAGACTGATTGTCAACATTTGCAAAGAAAAAGGTCAAAAATAATAGTATTTACTAGATAAGAGACATTTTTTACCACAAAAGAACAAACCAGTGCTTCAGAGTTCAGATATGTCCGACTTATAATTATTCTGTGTTTTACCTAAATTCTACTGGTAAAGTAAGTTGAAACTGGAATTGCAAAAATATCTCTAGCCATCTAATCTTGAACAGCCAACCGGGCCTTTCCAGGCCTCATATGTTCTTCACTAGAAAAGGATTGTGTTCAGTATTCTGGTAAAATTGGGTTGATGCACATGGACCATATCCGATCTGATTTCTATTTCGAAATTTGAATACTAGAATTCTGCTTTCTCACATATGGATCATTTTACTTAAAATTAAAGTATTATTATTATTTCTTTTTTGTTCAATACTCGTTCATAGACTAAGTTTTGTACACTTTCTGGCATGTTTTTAGATGTTCAGAACTCTTCAGCAGCTGGACTGTTCAAATTCAGTATATGGAATTAAAGGTCCAAATTCTTGGCTCGTATCGAGTAGTTTGGCACCGGTTTCCGAACCGTCGATTCTGTTTATGAAAAATACTGTGATTTGTATGAGATATGGGATGGAAAAATAATGAGCTAGTCAGTGAGTTCTTGCATGGGCATCAAATCCGCCAGTTGGAAATACATCATCAGTTCATCACCCAAAGCAATGCTCAGGAACAGTGTTACTGAAGTAATTTTTTTGACTAAAAATGTTACTGAAGTAATTAGAATGATTGGATCAGATTTAAAAATTATAACTTGAGATACATTAATTAATCCGTAAATTCAGTCTTGTACTGATAAAATCAGAACAGAATATCAGACTACTTATTTGTATTCTGGAAATACCCTTTTTGTTACGATGATTTAAAAAATATGTATCCAGAACAGTAATATCGACTCCGTACATGGTGCTATACTTGCTTGGTGAAGCTATATTATAATTTGTGATAGGCAAGATTAGAAGGTTTACATTAACTTAAACAAACCCTCTGCTATAAAATTAAATGGCCTTGGACCAAATCTGATCTGGTACTGACTGATTTCCTGCTATAAACTTAGAACTACGATAGCCTTTGATCTCATCAGATGGGGCAATGCATCCGAGATTAGATCGACAACAACAATAAAAATCAACAGTAGTGGCATTAATTAATTAAGGACTCTATATATCAAGTTGCTCCTCTTTCTTACTCTCCACAAAAAGAAAATGGTATACATTAGTTATCTATCGGTGAAACTTACAGATCTTTGTCATTTTCTTCATGTTCTGATTACATAACACAAAAAATAAGCAGATGAATCAAATAACAGTGTTTTATTTTGAAGTTCTACAATCAGGATGAGGATATTGGTCAAGAAGTGAAGAAGGGAGCAAGTTCACAATATTTGGTTAATTGGTTGCACACTTGCACTCTCTCATTGCCTGCAAAATTTGAAATGAATGCATGTGTTGAGCTTAGAAAAGAATAATGAATATGCATAAACAGCAAAGAAGGAGAATATATACCATACATTATATATTCTACGTTGAGCTTTGAAGAGGGGGAGTTGGAGATGGCATTGAATGCATTTCTAGATAAGAGAAGAGTGGCGCGGCAGGGATCCTGCGGGCACTTGTCGACGACTTGCACCACGATAGTTCCTTGGTTGCATGGCCTATTACCGGTTCCGCTTAGACACCTGACACTGTATTTCCTCCCGCATGCCGCACCGTTGTCCCAAATGCTGGTGCTTACTGCTGCAAACATGCCGTTTGAAGGGAATTGGTCTTGGCTGTTCCCATTGCACTTTGTCGCTAAAGAAAAGAAAAGAAAAATAGAGAGATTTAATTGTAAGGCTCAATTAAATCTTCATTTTTCTTATGATATTCGAGTGATAATGCATAAATTTTATCTCTTGTACCAGTTTCCTGTTGGAATGTTGCATTAACACTTCTTTTCAGACATTTATTTTTGAGTTATACCCAAAATCCATCCGTTCTTAGGTGGACAACTGTTCACTTCTTTAATTGCCAACTGATAATTTGTTGTGTATATATTGTTGGCTTGAGCTCATCTTGATTTGATAATTTGCAAAATAATCACAAAACTAACTTTTGCATCAGTTTGGTTTTGATGAATGCATGCTAAAATAGGTACAATTAACCTATGAAAATGTCACAAATATGATGTACACAATCGTACAAGAAGCAAGCAAAACAGAGGAAAATCAAGCATTGCGTTACAGTAACGCATGAAGAACCCGTCATGACGGGTTAGAAGGCGTCACAATGGATTTCCATTCGTTACAACGGGTCTCTGACAAGAGGACCCACAAGTTAGAAGATTTGGAGCTAGAAAAAATCGACGAAGTACTAAAAAGAGAAGCATGTGTTACAGTAACACTTCTCATAACAGTTATAACGGGTTTCCCATCCACTATAACGAATTCCTGCTGGAGAGGGCCCATAAGTCAGCTGCACGGAAAAACAAGGGCAAAACTGGCAGTTGCCCAAACCGTTATAACGGGTTGCCAATGCTCTGTAAAAGGCTGCACCATTTCTATAACTGCTGGAGCGTATTTTGGGGAGTTTAAGAGTTGGAAAGCCCTGTGCCTATATATATAGGTCCATTTCTTCTCAGAAGATTAAGAAAGTTATTCCCCAAGTTTACAAGCACTCAAAAGCACTTACAAAGCACAAAAGTCTTTACCAACAAGCATCCAAAATAAAGAGTTTATGATAGTCATTGTCTAATTATCTATTCGAGCTAATTCATTCTACTTCCTTATCTATTGTGCAGTCAATACAAGACTTTGTTTGATCCAGGTTGCGTTGTCAAGCGGATCATTTTTGCTCTGAGTTGTGTTGTCAATCAGAGTCTTTTAGTTATACCTTGCAAGCTTGGTGTTGTCAATTGCAAGAATTTTGAATAGACTCCTTTTTTTGTAATACACTTTTTGGTATAGTGTTTGATTTCGATGTGGAATTGGGTGTCCCCTGAAGTAGGCATTGAGTAGCCGAACTACGTTATATCGCGTGTTCTTTCTTTTTTCTGCTCTTGCTTTGACTTTTTCAATATTTCTTGTAAAATCTCGTGAACCGATTGAATTACACAAAAACTTATAAAATTACTAGGTGATTAAGATCTTGATTATCCTATACACACGCTTCTGCATAATTGTACGTAGTCCACCAATTCTAACATATATTTCTATAAATTTACATACAAAAATATTGCATATATAATTATTTTTTAGTAGAAAAATGATAAATTTTTAATTCACAAATGAGTTAAATAGACACGGATTCTACTAATTTCATTCTCCATTGTTTGGAATCAGGGAGCAAATAGGTTAAAAAGAGACACGGTCCACACGGATGATAGTTGTACAATTTCTCATTTTGGCAGCCGCACTACTTCGTCCCTTGTTTTTATTCAGAAAAGGGAGAAAAACCATAAAAGAAAAAAAAAACCAAATTAAGAAAGAAAACAAGCACTTTAGTGCTTGGTCTAAATTTGAAACAAAAAAAAAAAAAGAACAGAGCGAGGTGTTACACTGGTACTTACGGATATAAGGAGGGCTATAGGAGGCAGCAGTCGCTACATCTCCTCGTACCAGCATGATTTCCTTGGATAATAGTACCAGTAAACTTAGTATAGCCAGAAGCGCCATGAACCTCATTTTTCAAATATAATTTGTTTAATTTGTCTGCTATATCCTGGTAGCTTATATATATATATATATATACAATCGACCTATATATAGCAATCCAATACCTGTATGCTCTCTGGAAAGGAATTAAGTAGCTAGTTAATTAATGAGTGGAGAGAAAAGGTAACTTGTAATTTTTGTTTAGTAAGAAAACAGATTTTGGTTAATCTTGAGGGGCTAGCAATTTAAAGCGTTTGCGTGCAAGATAAAGTGATATGCTCTGGGATCATATATATATGCATAGATAATATATTAATATATCATATGTTATAATGTTAGCTTGTTGCAACTTAGTCACGCCTTCCTGGCATGCATGCCTCCTTTATCTTATTCTTTTGGATTTGAAAGCCTTCACATGGAAATTTTAAGGATGAGTTGTTTTTCACAGCTCACAGGCAAACTGTTTATCCAATTTTGTAGGAGGTATGAACTGATAATAATTAAATGTATACTGTACATCGCTGGCTGCATCTGTTAATCTCATGGGGGTTTTAGGATTTTGAATGTAGAAGCAAAATCCCAAGGGTTAAAGTAGTAATTATGATTCAGAGGAGCAATATTAAGTTTATGGATTACCTTCCTCTAATCACATTTGATGCATTATAATATATCGTCAGTTTGTGAGGTTCTCTGTTGTAAAATTGTAAAATTTCCTTCTTTTTTTTTAATTTGAAGATAGTATGTACCAAATTTTGGTACAAACTGAAATTAATTTGTTTGTTCATTGACGAAGATTCGATAAAACCTGTTTTTATTCATTGTCCGTAAGTCTATATGTTAGAATTATAAGTTTGAGATATTGCTAGGTGCAAATTATGTAGGAGATTATTAATGTAATTAAGAGTAGGAGATTATAGAAGTAGTACAATATTGGAGATGTTTAGAATAATAATTTAATCAAGGTTATAAATAAACTCTTGTATTTGTAATCAATAACACAAGATCAATACAATTCATTTCTTTTATTTATCTCTTCTTTACAATTCTATTATGATATTAGAGCCAAAACTCTGAAATTAGACATGCGTCTATTTCAGAAATCATGATGTTATTTCCATTGTATTCCAACCTATAATTCTAACGTTCTAAAACACCTACAAAAAATAAAAAAATAAACTTAAAAAATTCTACTAAAATAATCTCTGCCTGAGATTAACCTCATACCTTCTCCTGAAACTAATCATTATTGTTTAAAATACTTATATATCCTTCGAGGCTTTGAAAGCATCGCAAAGTTGTACAAAGCTGTAAAATAGTCACTTCTGAAATACTTTATCTGACACGATAAACATACTAATTAAGTCTTTAATTTTTTTTATATGTTGGCTGCTTAGCGCACTAGAACTCGTGACATATCTTTTTTGCTTAGGAAACTAATACGTAGATATCACAACCGACTATCGATATTTATATTATTATAAATTTTGTTAGAGTTATTATGCACATTATTTGATTTGTTATGTATGTTATTTTTTGTACAAAAATAGTTATGCATGTTATTTTGTTAACATGTGTAATAACTTTTTTAGTACAATAAATAATATGCACAATAACTCAAACAATGCTCATAATAATATGCATATCGCTAGTCGGTATCGATTGTGTATCTTTTTGCTTAATTAAGATTAAGAAATCGCTAGGCGGCTAGGCCTTGTGTCCATCAGATCACACTAGACCTACTTTTTTTTTTGCAAAGTACATCAGATTACACTAGGCATATTTTATTTTATTGAAATACAATTAAGAAATCCCTTGTTATTGAGGCAGCGTGGGACTTGTGGGGCGGTTTGTGTCTTTTGTTAGCTTTATGTGTACATAATTATCTTATGTGATGTTGAATAAGTACGTACCGATATGATGCACATCAAGTAATGAAGCCCATCACCTTATCCTTGTAACAAGTGGTAAAGCCGGGGAAAAAAAACCTAAATGGAACTTACAACAAATGAATGCGCTGATTCTTCAAAGGAAATAGTAAGAGGATGTATGATTAGGACGGTCAACGAATTGTATTTTCAACGTTTTGTGTTTCGTTTCGTCATGACGTAACGTTAAACGCAATGGATTTTTGTTGCGTTTCTTCAATCTTTATTAAACACAACGTAAGGCACAAATGATTTTGGTTGCATTTAGTTAAACGCAACGTAACGCAAATGATCACTTTCGTTTTGTGTAATTGCGTTTTTACATTTAGCATTTTTTGTGTCTGAAATAATTTGAATTGCAGAATTGAAAATGATAGCATTCTCTCTCCTTAACGAACTTTTCTAATTTTAGAAATTGTAAAATATAAAGTTGGTAGGACATGATGATGACGTTTATATCGAATCTCATCATATAACAAATTTCTATTAATTTATTTTAAGAATGTTTGTAATTTTTTTCACAAGTTTTTTTTTTAAAAAATTCGCAAGTTTCATAGAAAAAAAAGCTAGTTTAGAAAAAAGTGCAGTATGGAGTTTCATTCGCTAGATTTATTTCTGAGTTAGAGACCACTTGTTACACTGGGGCCTATTTTTATGAGCCACAAATTGTGCGACGCAATGGGCTTCCGTTCACCTGGATACTAAAAATGAGAGGGCTTTCAAGGTACGCCGTTTCAAAGCATAAAGACTTCGGAAAGTGACATGCTAGATTTATTTCAGGGCTTAAAACCTAGGTCTAAAGATGTTTCAATTCCAGCCTCCAATGTCTACCGATTTGTTGTCCAGATGTAGTTAGCCAGTTAGATGCACGCACATCCTATTGCATCCAATATCAGTTAGTAATAATAAACAATTAAGCAGTTGAGCGCTGATAAAGGAACATAAAACACCAGACATGATTTAATTACTCCTAATCCAAATATATTATCAAAAATTTTGCCTCTTCTCGTGAGACGAGCTGAGAGCAGATCAATTGATCCAATACAGTTCAGTTTGTTTCTTCAAAAAAAAATACAGTTCAGTTTGCACACTGCGACTATTCAAAATCTCCAGAACCCTCCACAAAATAAAGAACTATTTATAAACTCCAAAACCCACAGAAAATAAGCAACAATTTAAAAGCTCCAAAATCCGTGAAGTAAACCACAACTATACATAAATTGTACTGCAAATGCAAAGCTAACATAAAAAATGAGACAACTGACCTAAGAACATTGAGCATCCCCAGGAAAAAAATTGGAACATGCAAATGAAAATACATGAGCAACATCCAACCAAACATGTTGATTCAAGAACACTAATTACATCTAGTGTTCTCTTAACTTGCGTCCATTCCAAACAAATTAACATATGCTCAAACTAAAGTTCCAACTAGAAAAATAATCCTAAATATAGAAACAACTAGTGCTCGTCAGCTTCAGCAGCAGCCTCCCTCTCTTCTGCGGCAGCTGCCATTATCTCATCGAACTTCTCGCTCTTCCCCAGAACTATCTCAATCTGTGCATATTTTAACATACAACATCACCACCATTTACAGTACTAGTACAAAATTAAATTCCATTTATATTTTTCCCATTCTAAAGATGGCAGTGATATGCAGTTATGCACTGCCACTATCTTTGTATCTTTATTGTTTTGAGAGGATAACAAACAGATGATATATGACATAAACAAACCTTGGCCTTTTGAATCGGCCGGCTCTTTCCATCATCCTTGACCTCAACAGTGGAAGTCATGATCTCTGTCAGGAGTTAATGTGTGTCAGTGGAATAGTGGATACAATATTAAGTGCAAACAAACAATAGTGATTTTACTAATTAGAAAAGATATAGAAAGGATGAAAAATGTTACTTTTTTCAACCGCAAGGCCATTGTTCTTGAGGATCTCAGCAACAGTCACAACAGTTGCAATTGCTGACATGTCAACACCAAAAATATTATTTAGTTATCCTAATATACAGAACTATTGATACTTGTCTTCATAGAGGGGGTGCTAGTTAGCATGAGATGGATTTAAATGGTATGACAAATGAGTAAAACAACCAGCTTGAATTAAAGACGCATCTTTAACAACCAACCAAATTAACAATGCCAACCACAATCTAAGAATGCTCTTCTAAGAAATTTATGAAAAAACAAACCACATACAAAAAACATTGGATAGGATATATAACAATTAAGATTGGTTGTAACTAGCAGTGGCAACTCGAGTCGGTCGGTCCGGTTCGGATCGGGTTAGTTTGACTATCTACAATAGTGGGGTTGGGGTCGAATCGGGTCGGGTCGGATTTCGAGTCGTCATGTGTCGACAACTTTTGGGTTAGGAATCGGGTCGAGCGAGGTCGGATCTGTTTTGGGTCAAGTCGCGTCGATCTTTTTCGGGTGACGAGTCAGATCGGGTGAGACCAGGTCGGGTTTCAGGTCGGACTACATCGACAACTTTTAGGTCTTGAGTCAGGTCAAGCAAGATCGGGTCGAGTTGCACCGACAACTTTCAAATATTATTTTGAGTTTTAAGTTCAATCGAACAAGATTGGTTCGCATTATTGAATTGTGTTAGTAAATCTTGATTTTCTCTAATGTTAATTTGTTAGTTAAATTAGATTATGATATGAGCAAGATAGAATTAGATCAATTTAAAGGTTGTATCAGGTCAAGTCGGGTCGAGATCGGGTCCTCATGTGTCGCTCCATCTCGGATTACGAGTCGTCTCGGGTCTGATCGGGCTAGAATCCTCATATGTCGCGCCATCTCAGGTTACGGGACGTCTCGGATCGGGTCGGATCGAGCTCAAGTCGCTCATGTATCGCTTCGTCTTGGGTCACGAATCGTCTCGGGTCACGGATCATCTCGAGTCGAGTCGGGTCGAGTCGGGTTCAGGTAGTTTGACTTTATTAAAATATCGGGTTGGGTCGGGTTCAGGTCGGGCAGGTTTCTCAGGTCGGGTCGGGTTCTGCCCCCTTTAGTCGTAACACAAAGGAGGCCTGAGAGAAAGAGAGGAGATCCGATGCGATTCATGAGGCGACTCATGGCCCAAATAGAGATGGACCGCGAGATCTGTTAATGGCGAATCTCTCGTCAAAACTCGCCAAGCTACAAAAAGGAGAAGACCAATCCAACAACGAGTCAGCGAGATTTGCATATCTTTTGGTGGAAGCGGCCCGGGCATTGAATGCTAGATCGTACAAAGAGGCGAAGCTCACAGGGTCCAGAGGCAGGGGAATGGTGCTCGTAACAATGGCAATGCACGACGATCTGGTTACACTCAGAGATCAAAAAATTATATTTTAGCACCAAAAATCTCACGGTACTACCGTTGTGGCGAGAGTGGCGAGAGGGGTCATTTTGCAAAATATTGCAGGAATGCTCTCGTTTGCTTCAAGACTCAAAGATTAGGCCATAGATCCACTGAGTGTTCAAACTCTAGAATTCGATTGGAATAAACAATAGAAACATTTCAGATCGTGCTCAAACAAACGAGTGATCAACCATCTAGTTTCGATTATCTAATTTATAAATCTGATCATCTGATTGATACATAAAATATGGCCGAGAGAATCATGATCTTTGAGAATACGAATGCATCTCAGTCGATTGAAGATGGCTTATGTAATTGTGTAGTGATGCAATCAAAGCAGGACTTCCCGATTGAACGGGTTAGAGATAGTCTGCGCCATCAGGTACCTGTCTTTCCTTGGAAAGTAGCAGAGGTAACTAATTATCGCCTGATGGTGGAAGGTCCGTGGTGGAGGAGAGATAGAGTGATTAGGCAAGAGGGTGCTCGTGCTGACAATGCTTGGCCAAGAGTGTACCCTTGGGATCCGTCATACGAAAACGGATCTCGCCTGAGAAGCCAGTGGATCCGAATCCAAGATTTCCCAAGGAAACTGTGGTCTGAGGATGAGTTCAAGAAACTAATCAGAAGCTTTGGCATCCTCTTAGAGATGGATAATTACACGCTAACGAGATCTGATCTGAAAGAGGCAAACATACGAGTTGGGGTATGCAGTGTGGAGAATGTTCCCAGATCTAAAAAGGTGTTGCTCAAGAACAATAGAGGGGAGTATTGCTGGAATGAGGTGTTATTTATTACTGATCGACCTTTAGAAAAATGATTAATCCCAAACAAGAGACCTCGATTTGAAAACAACAAGGGGCCTTCTTCCTCTTCCACAAATATCATTCAGGCAACAATAGAGAGAAGGGGTTGGATGAGGAGGAAGAAGATGATCCTTTAGATGATTAAGTGGTTGGACAGTCACAATAGAATGGAGGCAATGCAGAGAGGTGACTAGTCAGATAGACATTGCTGACAAGGGTAAGGGGGTTGAAGAGGCTAGTAAAGAGATGGATGACACTATCCCTTCAGATATAGGGATAATGCATCAACAGCAGGCATATAAAGACATTACAACTAGCTTTGAAATAGGAGAAAGTAGTAATGCTTTGCCTAACTTGCAGTTAGCTGTGCTAGTAGAAAAAGAAGATGGGGATGAGAGAGAGGCTCACAGTAGAGCTTGGTCCAGGAAGTGTTACAAGAGATGAGTAATGCTGGATTGGAGGAACATGAGATATTGGCAAATGAAGAGGAGTCTAATGCAAGAGCCCTCATGGTGATTGAGGAATGCCAAACCAAGCCTTTGGCTCAGCTGCTACTTGTGACAAGACAGCTTGAGGCAAAAATTGTTTCATCCTGAGATCCCCTCTCTCTAAAGCCATGATTCTCAAGACAAGCTGAGGGTTAAAGCGGCAGACCGAGGCAATGGTAAGACCATTATTGATTCTTTTCCATTCAATGAACTATCTGATGAATAGGTGGTAGAACTATTTCATTGTTTTTGGGCTAAAGTTGGATGATAACATGGATGAGAGTATTGCCGAAGTACAGTTTTTGAGAAATTTGTCTAGGAAACAATTCTCACAATCCATAGAGGTGATGGATTTTAAACTGAAAAAAGGAGCTAAATTCAATAATAAAGAAGTGGAGAAAAAAAGATTTTTAGATAGGATAATCTCAGAGGTGGGGGCTCTTTCCAATTTATGAATATATTGAATTGGAATGCAAGGGGGTTAAATAACCCAACTAAAAGGAGGATACTTGAGGATATGATAGGAATAATAATATAGAAATATCAGGCATCCAAGAAACCAAATAACACAAAATGATAAAAAGACTAGTAGCTTCCTTTTTACCAACATGAATTTGAATCGATTTGTTTGAATGCCAAAGGGACTGCAGGGGGTATCTTCGTAGCAGTTAAGATCAACTAAATTGCAGATGTTAAAATACTACACAGGTAAATATTCTGTATCACTTGTCTTGATAGATGAACAGACAAGTGATCAGTTTGGGATAACTGTTGTGTATGGTCCAACTAGGGCGAACAAAAAAAGAGAACTTTTTTACCTTCTCAGTTCAGAGTGGCAAGGGACATGGGCAATAATGAAAGATTTTAATGTCATTAGATATAGGAATGAAAAGAATAATCAGAGGTTATCTACAGGTGCTATGAGAAGCTATCTACATGAGGTAATTTGTAGATGGGTGCACATGAAATGGAATGGCATACCCATGCTGATAAAGGATATGGAAGAACAAGACCTGATGATGGAGATGGAGACTGTGCTATGGATCAGAGGCTGATGCTCAGGGGAACCAACGGCTGGGACATAGGATCTTATGAGGAGCAGTATTATGCAGGAATTGATTATATCACATGATACACAAACATCTACAAACGCTTTTATGTTTCTTGAGAGAGTGTGATCATCAAAAACTTTTTGATGATTTAGTTGCTTTTTGTTTGATTAGATGGTTGTTATTGGGCGAACATATGTTGCTGTTTTTCGTTGGATTTATGCTAGTATTTTGGAGGAGAGAGCGATATAGATAGAAGAGGTGCGTCAGTGGCACCAGATGATGTCACTGATGCATTAAATATCGAAACTGTAGTATAGAAGGCAGTGTGATATACAGATCTCTATGCGTATTAGAGAAGTTGGAACTGCTTTGTATACTTCGTTTTATTCAGTTAAAATGTAGTGGGCGTTACCCACTTATCTCGAAAGAAAAAAAATATAGCACAGTTAAGAGGAGACTTGACAATTTTGACAATGAGATTCAAAAAACCTTGATAAAAAAATCTTAAAAATAGAAAAAAATTATAAACACATTCTTGGACTTGTGTTTTAAATTTGATGTGATTTGAGTGTTATTTCAAGCTCCATCAAAGATTATCATGATTCATACTATGTTTTTAACAATTACTAATCAATGGTTAATGACCGAGTATCAAATGACACTCAAATCATACCAAATTCAAAACACAACTAATATATATTATATATTAAAGATTGTGCCTATAAGCTTTTTCCTATTTTTAAGATTTTCTTATCAATCTATTTAAAATTACATTGTCAAGATTATCAAGATAACCATTGTCAAGTGATCCCTCCTCAACAATAAATATGACCACTCTTTTCTAACACATAGGACACCAGAGGAATAAAAGGAAACCTGGATTCACCCAACGGATATTAAAATTAAACAAGACGCAAATTGATTAGAATAATACCCATTCCAAGCGCAGAAAGTTCAACATCGTTATGCTGCTGCATGTATCTCTGTTTTCATATACAAAAGCAAAACCCTATCAATAAACACTCAAAATAGGGAGAGATTCAAGTGATAACAAATCAAACATTTGAATCAAACAGATTCGCTCAAAATACAAGAACACGAGGATCAGAAACAAGAGGAGACCTTAGCGAGGTTGACATAGAAGAAGAGCGGCTTCTTGGTGTTTGAGACCTGAATCCGGTTCTTTTTGTGCGTCTCTGAGATGTTGAGGTTGCTCACAGCCTCTGTTACCTCCTCCATTGATGCACGAAATCGAAGGGGAAACTAACCCTAATCTAGAGTTGTGAAGTCAGAAAGAGCCGAAAGAGGATGCGAGGAGAAACAACAAGCGAAAGAAACTTAACTACGCGACTAACAACTCTCCATTTTTATCCATTTGCTTTGTTCCTAAATATAGGAGTGTTCGGCTTTGATTGAACCGAAAAGCCCGGCCCGGTTTAAAGGCCCAATTCTGAGTTTCTTGCCATAGTACAAATAAAACAATAAATGCTCTTGGTTTATTAATTGAAACCATCATTAAACAATCAATGCTGACCCTATTTATTATTTTTCTCTAAGAACAGTAATTAAGTTATTAGTAATCGTGTTCGTGCACAGCAAAAAAAACATATTATGTAATGAAAAATAAAATTGACTAATGTATGAAATATTATTTTGAAAACAAAAAATTGAGAAAATAATTATTCATGAATGAATGAAATCAAAAGATATTGTTTATGAGTATGAAGTATGACAATTCATTTTTCTTAACAATGTAATTCTTACAGTATAGTCAAACAAATGTATTATAAATGGTTCATTTTTATTTTACAATTAATTGACTTGTAACTATGAAAGTTTGGTTCATAAGTCATAACAAATATATTATAAATATAATTTTATTTACAAAATTACCTACAAGCTTGTATTGATAATTTGAGCAAAAAATAGTTTTTAATATTTTCGTATACAATGCATGAGCATATTATATATTATATATTATATATAAAATTAATTAATTATGAAGTTTTGAAAAAAAAAATTGTAGACTTTTTTAATTTTTAAAGTTGCTAAGGATATATGCATAATGAAAGCATATTTCAATTCAATGATTGAATGAATAGGTGCGTCTGTTTTCATTCATTGTGGGGCCCACAATAAATTAAATATTTGTTGGTTTTTGAAGAGAGGTGGGATTTTTTTAGGCAGAATTTCATATAAAGGCCTCTAAAACTTCAATATTACATATTTAGCCACTAAAATCTCATAATTACATATTTATCCATTTAAAACACAAAACATTTCATATAAAGGCCTCTAAAACTTCAATATTACATATTTAGCCACTGAAATCTCCTAAATACAAACTCGACCCGGCCTGAACCCTAAGGCCGCGACCCGACGGCCCGACCCGAGGCAAACCCGTGCAGACCCGTAAAAAAAGCGAGGGTCAAAGACAGATAGCGACCATACTTCTTGGAAAAAACTTGTGTTAAAATTGACCCGCAAACCCGTCGGCCCAGCCAACCCGTCGACTCGGGCAAGTTAGGCCCGACACGTTTTCAATTCCCTACCTCTATTAGTGTTTTAGAGTGTCCGCACGAGTTTTAACACAGGTTTTTTCCAAAAAGGATGGTCACTACCCGTCTTTGACTCTAGAGTTTTTTGGACGAGTTTGCCTTCGGTTGGGCCGGGCCAGATCGCGATCTCGGAGTTTTCGGGCCGGGTCAAACACATACGAATTTTGTCAAATACCTAAATAGAGGAGAGGAGAAGCGGTGTGAAATAAAGAAGCTAACGATTATACCCTTCTTCCCAAACCTGGTTTGACAAACTGGTGGCCCAGCCAACCCGTTGACTCGGGCGAATTTGACCCGATCTGGCCTGGCCCGACCCGTTTTCAATTTCCTACCTCATTTAGTATTTTAGAGTGATAATTACCATTTAATTGTTAATTTACATTAAATTTATTAATTTGCAGTTATGCTGGACAATAATAAAACATTTTGTGTTTTACTTGAATAAATATGTAATTATGAAATTTGAGTGGATACATATGTAATATTGAACTTTTAGAAGCCTTTGTATGAAATATTTTGTGTTTTAAATGGCTAAATATGTAATTATGAAATTTTAGTGGCTAAATATGTAATATTGAAGTTTTAGAGGCCTATATATGAAATTCTGCCATTTTTTTAAGAGACCAAAATGTCCCGTTAGGGATCATATGCGTGAGAACTGGTGTAACAGCACGTGTTAAAAAACGAAATTCATTACTTTAATTCCAACGTCCTCTTCAGTGATTGATAAGACGGAGAATTATTATTCATTTTTAATTTTTTATGTTTAATTCAGACTAGTTTTGTTCTCCAAGGTCCGTTTGTCAAATAAAAAAATAGCACTAGAAGAGTGATAGAAAAGTGATAAGAATAAAAGAGTGTGATTTTAAAATAGTGGTAGAAGAAAGTATTTTTGACTATTCGGAAGAGTGAAATTATCGTTTGGCAAGTGTCAATTGAAATAATAGAAATGTTGATAATTATGTAATAATAATGATGATGATAGAATATAACAATGATAACAATCATATATTAATTATATAATAAATTAATAATAATATGCATTGTTTTCTAAAATAATAATATTAATGATAATTTTAATAATATGAATTATATTGAAATAATGAAAAATAATAATAATAATTAATAGTAATTATTTTATAGTACCACTCTAAGCACTTCCTGACTATTACATCAATTATGGGTGGTATACATTCAAGAAAACATGGTAAAGCATCTTATCCTTTAACGAGTAGTGTTTTGTATTCGAGTACTTTATTTATGGGTGGTAACCTTTCAAGAAAACTTCAATAAGGAATATAAAAATATTAATTATAATATTTTTTTATAATATATTAAAATATTAATATTATTAATTACAAACATAGTACAACAAAATAATATTGATAATAATCACATTAATATGAAATTTATAATAATTTGCATTATTTTAAAATATAAAATAATTAATAATTAATAGTAATTATTAGTCTTAATTTATTAATAAAGATAACAAAATAATATTATTAATAATAATAAATTATATTAATATACTAAAATATTGTTAATTATAAATATAATATAAAATAATCAAATAATAATGATAATGATAATAATCAAAATAATTTAAAAATTATAATAACTTGCATTATTTTAAAATACTGAAATAATAATAATTAATAGTAATTATTAATATTTTTTAATAACAAAGATAATATAATATTAAAATATATATACAAATAAAAAATAATTTAATAATAATACGTTGTTAATTACAAAATATAATACAGCATAATTTTATTAAAATACAAATAAAATATAATAATATGTTGTTAATTACAAAATATAATACAAATAAAATAATATATAATAAAACATTGTTAATTACAAATGTAATACAACATAATTTAATAATAATAATCATCATCATTATTAATTATTAATATTATTTTAATAAAAAATAATATAATAAAAAATATACAAAATATACAAAAATATTGTTAATTACAAATATAATACATCATAATCAAATATTAGTGATAATAATCACAATAATATAGAAATTATAATAATTTGTATTATTTCAAAATAATAATAATTATTATGTGTAATTATTAATATTATTTTAATAATAATAAAGATAATATAGTAATATTAATAATAATAGTAAATAATATATAATATACTAAAATATTATTAATTACAATATAATACAACATAATCAAATAATAACGATAATTATAGTAATAATAAATAACAATAATATAAAATTATAATATTATGTAATATTTTTAAATAATTAAATAATAATAATAATTGACAATATTATTAATAATAATAAAGTATATATAATATAATAAATTGTTAATTAAATTGCAAATTTGGTTGCTTAGGCATACGAAACAGTGTATTCCGATATTCCATCTATATGGTGGTATACCGGAATAGCCTCTTTTACTACTATTCTATTCTTTCAAAACTTGTTTGGCAAAATAATATTGTTGGAATAAGCCTCTATTCCGATATTCCATCCAAAAATTGTGTTGTCAAACGGACCCTAAGATATTTAATAAGAAGAAGATATAAGAAAAAGAAACCTTATTATTTATTGTCTTTGACCAAAATATGACATCAAAATACATAGAAATTTCAAGCTTCGATTGCAAGATAAAATGATGTAAACTAGGCGTACGACTCGCGTTTCGCGCGAAAAAGTCAAATTTTGAACTTTCGTATTACAATGATAAAATTATAATAAACCGTTTAAATAATAAAAAAATAAATAAAAAAGCAACGGAAAAAATTTTGCAAAAAAAACTACAATAAATATTACGGTAGCGGTGAATAGTGAAATAATTGTTCATTGCACTGTTGAAATAAATAGTGACACATTGTTACGTCATGAGTATATTAGATTAAATTAGATTAGATATATGAGATCGAAATTGTCAAAATAAGTATAACACCGACTCTTTTGGAATGACAAGTATAATAACAGTATAACACTGACTCGTTTGGCAAGACAAGTACAAGGAAAGAGCTTTGTACAATAATAAGTTCATTTAAAATTGAGTGGAATATGTGAATATAATATTCAAATTGTTATCAATACGAAACATGACATTGAAATTTGAAACGAATAAAGTTAGAAGGGAGATTTATTGAGCAGTAATTATTTTATAAAATAAAATTTTGATAAACGTAAAACATTTATTGATTAAAATTCAACAAGTAAAATGTCACATAATTTTTGTAAAAATTATATACAAGAAATATGATTATTTTATGCATGTTTTATTATTTCTCAAATGACATGAAATTTGTACTGATTAACAGCATTTGATTGAACATCAGATCAGATAATATAAAGTTGCATAAATCTGGATCCGAATCTGCTATTATTTATATAATAAAAAGGAGGAGCTTCCTATAATTTCGATATGGGACCGTTGGTTAAAAACATACGAATTGGATCGGCACAAATTGAATTATAAGAGTTTTTTTTTTTTAAATAAATTTGATCCATTCATTTTAATATGACGATTCATATTAAATAATAAAGTCCTACTTTCTATTTTGAAAAGTAGGTGATTTCAATCCGCATAATATTAACACACAATTAATGTATAAGGAATATGATATTTGTGTAAGGCAAATTCTGCTATTGATTAAAATTAACTTGATTTTATTATTATCTATGCAAAATAAACTTTATTGTACAATTATTGATGATGATCAACGAATACAATTAATTTGAGTTTAATTTTTTTGTCCATAAAAGACTCACTCTTTGTGTAAACTCTTTTCTGCTTCTAAATTTTCTTTGAAACGCTTTAAAAACAAAATTGTCAACATAATTGATAAAGGGATTAACATAATGATACAAAGATTAACATAAATTCAATTCAGGAGTTATGGCAAGGTATTGTTACTCTCAATCTGCAAGAATGACAGTTTTGGAGCAACATACTGGCCGCGTTTGCTTGGGCAATTTGGAATGAACGAAATTCCAGAATATTTGCAAACACTTGTAAATCCAACTTGGTTATTTATAATAATGTAATTCATTTTTTTCATATATGGGTAGGTATCACTATCAATTTGTAGCTATAATGCAATCCAGAGTAGAGTCATCCCGAAATTTTTTTTATTAACCAAAATAAATTAAAAAAACACCAAACTGACAAAATTCGAATCAAAATCACTAAAATAGTCATTCCGGAATCACAGACACCGGAGTAACTCCGGAATCACAGAGTCCGGAATTTATTTGCTGCACTGAGTTGCGCGGAGAGAGGGAGAGGTTGGTTTTGATTATTTTAATAATAAAAATATTAATATTTTATTTGATGAGTTGGGTTGTATTTATGTAAGTTTTTGTAACGAATTCGACTGCACTTATCGAGATTATAATTAATTTTTTTTTAACGTCGCAAATCATTGAGCTGTAGATATCCGAGTCTACTTCCACCACGTTCAGTCCGATTTGCGATCGGAGAAACGTGCATCTCAAATTTCGCTCCATCTTGAACATATATCTTAATTAGTCTTTTTTATAATGATTTTGCATCGGATTCAATTTTGGATTGCTCATTTCTCCGATCGCAAAACAGACTCGACGTGATGAAAGTAGACTCGAATATCTAGAGCTTGATGTCTTGCGACGATAAAAAATAGTAATTATGATGCCGACGAGCTGAGCTGAAGTTGTTACAAAAAATATTAAGTATGATTAGCATTTTTTTTTCTACAAACTTCGACTACTCTCTCCGGGATCATAATTAATTCTTTTTTATGATCGCAAGCCATCAAATTGTAGTTATTCGAGTCTACTTCCACCACGTTGAGTCTGATTTGCGATCGGAGAAACGCGCATCTAAAATTTGGCTCCACTATCAACTTATATCTTAATTCGTAACTTTTTATCATGTGTTTGTGTCAGAATCA
>CAXKVX010002975.1:0-24519 GCA_964058865.1 Eleocharis quinqueflora | reverse complement strand
AGACTTCGGCAATTTTGCGTGAACCATAAGCCTCAAACTTGGTCCATGCATCATGGTCTCTAAAGAGGAACATATTACCTTTATGTGCCTCGAGGGAGAAGACGTTGGGATCATGCGGTGGCGGAGGTACAGAAATCGCGAGTCGTGGAACAGGAATTTTGATCTCGAGGTTGGAGGATCTTGTGGCGCCCGAGGAAGATCCGGCATCATCCTTCTTTCTTTTGGCAATGGCGACTTTCATTTTCTTCATTATCCTTTCAATCGTTAGGGTTTTGAGTGAAGGAGAAATATTTCGGGAAGATGGGCTAGAGAGAAGTGTAGAAGGGAAGAAGATTTGAAGATTTTGAGAATTTGGAGGAAGAATAGATGAAAATAGATGTAGTATTGAAGAGAGGAGTAGAGGAGGCGATTTTGGGGGCAAAGGAGAGGAGAGGTATGTTGGAGAAGAAAAGGAATGAAGGAGAAAGCAGGAAGAGGCACCTCCTCTTATCTGGAAAATTTAAAACGTTACATAACGACAAGAACTGTTACACAATGTTGTGAAACATTGTACAATGTTATACAGCGTTGTATAACATTCTGATCTCGAAAGTCAGTAGATTTGATTAAATCGTTACACAACGGGATGCAGCGTTATACAACGGTCTGGTCGATTTTCTTGTGAAATAGATCAGAACGTTATATAACATGGTGTAGTGTTGTATAACGTTATAGATGAAACTTGTTGGAAGTTTTGGTGTTTTGGAACGTTATGCAACGTGACTGATATTATAGCATTGTATAACGTTGTGGGTGAAACTTGTTGCAAGTTCTGGAGTTTTAGAATGTTATGCAACACAACCAAAGATTGTGCACTGCGTTATATAACATTCTAGGGCGTTATATAACGTTTCAGGTTATTTTGTTTCTAGTGATGTTTTAAGAGGAAATTTTGAGATAAGTTCAAAATACAAAATGTTGCTATGCCTATATTAAGGTCACAATTTATAATTTCGATGAGTGATTGATCTCTAATGTGACTCATTTAGTTCTAACATCCCTAACTTGAATCTAAGATCACAATGTTGTTGAGTATTCAAAGATTTCGTAAAAATATCGGCAATTTGATTCATAGTATCAATGTAAATTAGTTCAATATCGCCTTTTTCAATGTGATCACGAATAAAATGGTGGCGTATGTCTATATGCTTTGTTCTAGAATGAAATACCGGATTCTTTGACATTTGAATGGTACTTGTGTTGTCGCACATGATTGGTACTTTGCGGAAGCATTGGTTATAACCATTTAAAGTGTGTATCATCCATAAAATTTGTGTGCAACAAATCCCGGCCGCAACGTATTCCGCCTCTGCGGTGGAAAGAGCCACGGAGGTTTGTTTGCGGCTAGACCATGAAACAAGCGAGCTGCCAAGAAATTGGCATGTCTCGCTTGTACTTTTCCGGTCCATGCGATCTCCGACAAAATCAGCATCGGTGTATCCTATCAAATTAAGTTCTGATTTCCTACCATACCAAAGCCCTAGGTTTAAGGTTTCTTTGACATACTTAAGAATTCTTTTAATTAATGGCTACACCATGAGATTCTTTAGGATTGGCTTGGAATCGTGCACATAGACATACCGCATACATTATATCCGGCCAACTAGCTGTTAAATAAAATAAGCTACCTATCATAGCTCGGTATTGAGAGATGTCCACCTTTTGCCCGCTTTCATCCGAGTCGAGATTAACGTTAATAGCCATAGGCGTTTTGCTTGACTTGCAATCTTCTATGCCAAATTTCTTGATCAACTCCTTTGCATATTTTGTTTGACTCACAAAGATTCCTTCCATCGTTTGTTTGATTTGAAGCCCCAAGAAGAATGTAAGCTCACCCATCATGCTCATCTTGAATTCACTACTCATCAAAGAACCAAACTCTTTGGCAAGTGCCACGTTAGTTGAACCAAAAATAATATCATCAACATAGATTTTGACCAATAATAAATCATTGCCTCTTTTCTTTGTGAACAAAGTTGTGTCATTTTTACCCCTAACGAATTCGTTTGCGATTAGAAATGAGCTAAGCCTACCATAGCTTGTTTTAGACCATATAACGCTTTGTCAAGCTTATACACATGATTTGGCAAGGTTGGATCAACAAAGCCTATTGGTTGATGGACGTAAACTTCCTCATCTATGAATCCATTCAAGAAGGCGCTCTTAACATCCATTTGGTATAGGATAAAGCCTTTGTAGGAAGCATATGCTAAGAGCATTCGAATGGATTCAAGACGGGCCACTAGTGCATATGTTTCATTGTAATCTAGACCTTCTCTTTGCCTATACCCTTGGGCAACTAATCGAGCTTTGTTTCTTACAATGTTACCTTCTTGGTCCTTTTTAATTCTAAATACCCATTTGGTACCAATGATACTTTTATTCTTTGGTTTAGGTACGAGTTTCCAAACCTTGTTTCTTTCAAATTGATTAAGTTCCTCTTGCATGGCAATAATCCAATCGGCATCCATATTGGCTTCATCAAACTTTGTTGGTTCTCTTTTGGGATACAAACGTACAATGAGCAATTGTGAGGTTAACGTTTGACCTAGTCCTAACACCCTCCATTGGGTCTCCAATAACATTTGAAAGAGGGTGAGAAGATACTTCCCTTAGTTCTTGCGGAAGGTGAAAGTTAGCTTGTGATGAGGTAGAATTATTTTCTTGAGATGCCTCATCATTTAGGGCATTTGCCTCACATTCTCTTCTTGAGAGACATCATGGTTTGTCATGTCGCTCAATGGTGATTCCCCTTCTTTTCGAACCTTCAACATTTGTGAATTCATTTTCGGCTTCATTACCTACATCAATAGCATTACCATTCTCGGCCTGAGCATTAGTGTTTTCATTGAGTTTCACATGAATTGATTCCATAATAGTGTTATGAGATAGAATGTATACTTGATATGCTTTACTAGTCATTGAATAACCAACAAATATTCCCTCAATGGATTTTGGATCAAACTTACTTGTCCTAGGTGATTGATCAAGTACAAAACATTTTGACCCGAAAGCTTTGAAATATGATATGTTTGGTTTATTTTGCATCCACAATTCATAAGGTGTTTTCAATAGGAGTGGTCTAATGCCTACTCGGTTTATCACATAACAAGCGGTATTGACCGCTTCGGCCCACAATGATTTTGGTAATGTTGCGTCATTTAACATTGTTCTAGCCAATTCTTGTAAGGTTCGGTTTTTCCTTTCTACAACTCCATTTTGTTGAGGCGTTCTAGGAGCCGAGTATTCATGTTTATACCTTCTTTGAGAACAAAGTTCATCAAAATGTGCATTTTCAAATCCCCCCGCGGTCACATCTAATTTTGTTGATTTTCAACACTTTTTCATTTTCAACCCGGTTGCAAAACTCAACGAATCTTTCATAGGTTTCATCTTTGTGACCTAAGAAAAGGACCCATGTGAATCGGCTAAAGTCACCAACGATCACACACACATATTTCTTCTTACCTAAGCTTAGTGTATTGATTGTCCAAAAAGGTCAATGTGGATCAATTCTAAGGGTTTATTGGTAGATACCATGTCTTTAGATTTAAAACTTGATTTTACTTGTTTACCTTTGACGCATGCATCGCACACATTGTCTAATTCAATTTTGTTCAAAGGCAATCCTCTCACCAAATCAAGCTTGATCACGTTCTTGATGGAATCTACACTTAAGTGGGCTAGTCTTCTATGCCAAAGCCAAGATTGGTTAGTCATAACACTTATACATATTTCCCCTTGGTCAAAGTGGTTAAGGTATAAATAGTATACATTATTTTGTCTTACACCTCTATATATTACCTCATTTGTTTTGCAATTTATTAAGTGACAAGCATTTGAGTCGAAACTCACAAGGTATCCAACATCACATAATTGATTTATACTCAATAGGTTGTAATTTAAGTCGTCAACTAGGTAGACATTTGAAATGGTTAAGTGTTGATTACCGACCGAACCTATACCTATGATCTTACTTTTTCTATGATTACTACCAAATGTGACCGAGCCTCCATCTAGTGGTTTTAATGAGACAAAGTTTAAACTAGAGCCGGTCATATGGTGTGAGCATCCACTATCAATGATCCAAGAATTCTCTCTATGAGAAGACATCAAGCAAACCTACAAGATTACATATTAGTAATTAAGAGACACTAATATATAACTTGTTTTAACCTCCCCCTAAATGTATTGTCTATTGGCTCAAACTTTCCTAAGTTTGTTGATTTGCAAAACCAAATTGAATTTAACCATTTCTTGTGTGTCAAGTGCATGTAATTATAGGGGCTTTTAAGCAAAAGAACAAAAGAACACAAGAAATGATCAAGGATGACCCAAGAGCAAGTTTAGAGGATCAAAATCAAGATGAAGACTTGCTTAGGTTAATTAGATCTTAGTTCTATTTAAATTTGGGTACAAAAGAGCAAAGAAATCCAAACCAAATAGTGTATAGCGTTATAACGCTAAACTTGGCGTTATAACGCTAGATGTCCAAAATGGTAATTTCTGGCCAAAAACCTAGATCGAAACAAGATAGCGTTATAACCCTAGATATAGCGTTATAACACTACAATGCTGAAATGTTCAAAATGGATTTTCAAATAGAAAATGAACAAATAAAATTTCAAAACATCAAGAATATCTCTTAGATATAATTTAAGTTTAGGAATATAAACTTTATTTGATCTAAAACATCATTTGAATTAGTAGCAAAACTATTCACACAAATTTCCAGAGAGTTGGCGTTATAACACCAGACCTGGCGTTATAACGCCAAGGTAAGTTCAAGTGCCAAAAATTGGCTAAGTATTGGAAATTTCTGAAAGAATTTGGTATAGCATTATAATGCTAACTTTGGCGTTATAATGCCAGACAAATCCCAACGGTCAAATTTCTTGTCCTGGCACTAGATAGCGTTATAACGCTATGTTTTGTACATAGCTTAGCGTTATAATGCTACCAAGACTTTGGTTCCAACGGTCATATTTTTTCTCCATATCTAAGATAGCGTTATAATGCTATCTTTTCTATATAAGATAGCGTTATAACGCTATCTGGCTCAGAGCTGATTTTGGCCGGCATTGAGCCCTATATAAACCCTTCTCCCTCAACAATTGTTTCTGCTGGTTCTATTAACTCAAAACCTTTCTGTTCACCATTGTTGAGCTTAGTTCCATATAGCCAAATCCTTGCTCCAGTCCCAAGTTTAATTAGCTAAATCTAATCTAGGGATTATAGAGAGTTGTTTGTTTGAGTGATTTTCTAGCTTAATCTTCTAATTAGAAATTGTCATTAGATTGTGAGTGTGTGTGTTGCCTTGAGCTCCACCGGAGTGTGTAAGTGAGTTCAAGGAAGTCGGCTCGATTCTCCACCGGTGTGTGTAAAAGAGCCCCAATTCCGAAGTTGTAGCGCTAAGCAAGCGATTATTGTTTAGTGTAGCAGACCAGGCTTACTACCGCAAGAAGCGGGGGCGCCGGGTACCCAGAGAGTAGGCGTGGCCATTTGTGCAAGCCGAACTCCGTCAACACGCGATTGAGCCACTTTCTTTCCTTTCTCTTTATATCAATTCATTAGTATTAATTGCATTTGTTATTGTGAGTTGTGAATTGAATGCTTGAATTGATTGATTAGGGAATTAATTAATTGCTTGTTGAATTGCCTAAATTGAATTGCTTGTCATAGTTTGTGAAATTTGCAATTAGGTCCCTATTTGATTGAACCGAGCAAAAATTAGTTAAGCACCTAGGCCCCTTAGGTCTTACATTGTCAAGTTGAGTTCAAGGGGATAGTTCATGTGTACCTTCTTACGCCTTGAGCTTAGGAACCCAAACAACATTCTTGATGTTGTTTCCCTTCCTAAGCTTACATTCCAATGATATATGTCCATGAGCACAACAATAGTTGCAAATGACACGTGTTGTAGGATTAGCATTTGCTTTAATAAAATGATAGTTAAAATTAATTTTTAATTCTTGAGCTTGACTCTTAGGTTATTTGAGTATTTGAAGTTCACTTTTTGAGTGTTTGTTTCATTTGGATGTTGGAAACCAACTCTTGACTTCTCATTATATTGAGAGCCGATTTGGGCAAGATTTTTACCTTTCACTTCATACATCCAACCGGTCGGTTCCCTATGGTAGACATTGTTGGACCAAGATGGGTTCAAATACTTTCGTGTAGGCTTGTTCTTGGCATAATTACCATTTGGAATCCCATACCTAAAAGCGTAGTTTGGTGCATTTCTAGGATTTTGTTGGCCTACTTTCTTGCCCTTTTGTCTTGGAGTTTGGTTTCCTTTCTCTTTAGGGTTTTTAGGGTGATTGAATTTAGAGGAGAGTGAACTCTTCTTAAATCCTAGACCCGACTTATCGTGAGGTTTTTGTTCCTCATAAAGTTGTCTTAAGTCCATCCTAGTGTCACTTTTTAATACACTAGTAGACTTTAAAAACCCATTCTCGACTTCCAACCTTTGTTTGTCAAATTTTAAGTTTGCAATTGTTCTTACATGTTCATCACAATCATTTACCTTTGTCTCAAATTCTTTTACCTTAGATTCAAGCTCAAGTATTTTATTGTTTAATTCCCCAATAGTACCATCTCTTGTCATTAAGTCATGGTTAGTCTCAATGAGAAGTTTGTTTAACCTAACAATTTCAAGTTTCAATGAATTCTCATTAGTTGAAATGCTTGAGTCATTTAGTGGATACTCATCATCATTCGAGTCATCATCGGATGCAAACCCTAGACAAAATTTGACCTCAATTGATTGTGAGTCTAGACATACCTTTGCCTCCCCTTGGGAGTTTTGAGAGCTAACTACATCATTTTCATGTTTAGAGGAGGATGAAGTAGCTTCTTCCTTCTCTATTATCATGTCTCTCGTACTTTCTTCTTGCTTCGTTGAGGGTTCATTCTTCTTGTTATCTCCCAAGCCAAATTTGCGGAGTAGTTCAATGACCGCCGGATCGGTCACTTTGTTCTTGGAGATGATTGAATCCAAGACGGCATGTGCCTTTGATTCTTCATCATTCGTCTCCTTGTCTTCTTCATCAACTATTGCCATGAGAGGAAATGGACCTTGAGGTTCATTTTTGTCCTCAATCACACATTCATCTCCTTCTCCATCACTCTCTTCCCAAACATCGGCAGCATGGCCTTGGGATTTCTTTTGAATTTACCACCATCTCTTCTTGGATTTTCCCGTTGATCTTGCCCATTACCCCTATTTTGATTTCTTAAATGAGGGTAAATCTTGTAACATGAGTGAATGAAGTGCCCCTCCCTTTCACACATGAGGCATAATACCTTTTTTCCTTCTTCCTCTCGCTTGGTGTTGAGTTTCTTTACGTAGGCAAAAAGGCCTTGAAGCATTTTGGTGAGAGCGGGATAGTCTTTGTTTTGATCCGTGCCGAAGTTTTGAAACGGGGTATCATTTGAGGTACGATAGTTTGAGGAGGAAATATTGTTGTATGGTTTAGGAATTTGAGCGGCAAAGGCTATGTTTTGTTATCTTGCTCTACTCCAAGTTGCCGGAGGGTTTCCTCAAAGGTTTTAAGGAATGCATAGACCTCCTCCGGTGTATATGGCACTTCACTTGCATGATGCAATGCTTGAAGTGAGCTAGAATAGGCTTCCCATCTAGGTCTTCTCATCATGATGTTGATGAGCTTGCTAGCAATCTTGTCGGAGTCCAAGGGATTACCTATTTTAATGAAATTGTTAGTTAAGAGAGTCATGCGAGTGAACATGTCCTCAATGGACTCCCTATCATCAATTTTGAAAATGTCAAATATTTAGTCAATTCGGTACCTCTAGACCTTTTAAGCAAAGCATTGCCTTCGTACTTGCGAATTAATGCTTGCCACATGTCATATGCATTTGTGGCTTCTCCAAATATTGGAGCGATTGATTCATGCACATGTGCAAGGATGGCATTTATGGCTAAATCATTTTCTCTTTTCTTGATGTTGGATTCTACGCTCAATTTATTGGTTGTCATATCAATCGATGGTACAAACCTAACATCAACTACATCCAATAATTCACCAACACTCAAGTAATTGGTCATACATATTTTCCAATAGGCAAAGTTCTTACAATTGTGTCCTAAAATGGAAGGTTGGGTAGCTTGCAATTTGGTTGCCATTTGAGTTGATCTTTTCTTGAGATTAAGTGAGCCTTAATTTCAAGTTCAACACTGCTCTGATATCACTTTGTAAACACTAATTAACCTTAATAAAGACTAGTTTAAGCAATTAACTCAATTCCAAAGTTCTAGGGACTAATTTGTAGTAAAGAATTCAAGCAAGTTCTCAAATATAACTTGTAGTAAAGAAAAGTAAATAAAGAGTTAAGAAAACGCAAACAATGCAAGGCACAAGAACACCAAGATTTTAACGGAGTTCGAATATCGACGATCATACTCTCCAGGACTCCCAACCCCCCGACTTGGTAATAGGATTGAGCCGATTTCACTAGCGAACAAAGGTTCTTGTAAAAGCTCGAGATCTAGCTCTATTACACAAAGGTAGAGACTAAACCCGTATAGTAACACAAGTAGAGAGTAAGGAAATAGCTAGCACTAATCTCACACAAGCTTAGATCAAGTTTTAGATCAAGGAAATTGAGTCTTAAAGTTTTTGCAATTTGAGTAGTTGAGCGAGCTTTAATGGGGGCTGGAAATTAGGTTTGTATTGAATGAATTGGTTGGAAAGAGAAGGGAAGGGATCCCTATTTATATCAGCCCCAACAACTCATTTCGTTTTCTGCATTAAAATGTTACACAATGGTGTGAAACATTATATAATGTTTTCCAAAAATATCTTGAGTATAGCTGGCAGAATTATGACCATTATTTTGAAATTTGTCAAGTGAAATGTTATACAACGCCAGGAAATGTTATATAACATTCTGGTCTATTTCTGTGAAATTTGATCATAACATTGTATAACGCTACATACCGTTATATAACGTTCTGACCTATTTTCATAGAAAATTGATCATAACGTTCTATAATGCTGTACAACATTGTATAACGTTTCGTCAATCTCTTGACACAAGTTCTAGACTTTTCAAGCGTTACACAACTGACTTCCTTTGGTTCAATTTGCACATAAATATGAAACGTTGTATAACGCCACAGACCGTTATATAACGTTGTGATCTATTTTCACAGAGAAACAATCATAACGTTATATAATGTTATACAACGTTGTATAACATTTTGTCAATCTCTGGACACAAGTTCTGGACTTTTCAAATGTTACACAACTGAGTTTCTTTGGTTCAAATTGCGCATAAATATATATCGTTACATAACGCTTCAGAACGTTACATCACGTTGTTTTGAAATTTTGACATATGTTCTGGACTTTTCCAACGTTACACAATTGAGTTTTGCTTCAAAATTTCTATGTAAAATAGATAACGTTACATAACGTTTCATAGCGTTATAATGTTTTGCTTCATTTCTGTATTTTCCATTTGTTTGACTCAATCTCTTTGATTTAAATTTGATATAGGCTTGAGAATAAAATACCCTATAATATAAAAGATCTTATTCTTCATTTTGGTATTTTCTTGAGCTTCCTTCTTGATTCTTGTACTTCTTCTATTTCAATGAGCCCTAAACAAAATCTTGCACAAAACTCGTTAAATTCAAGTTTAGTTTTGCAAATCGACAAATACGAGACATTGCTTAGTACAACAATTTCATATTTGCAGATGCTCCAAGTGATCCCCTTCTATAATTTAGATGCCAATTGAGCTTCTAGAAGTGGCAGAAAGCATCTTTGATCTCAGCCTTTCATCAATTTGATTAATGGACCAGATTGGATCATTTGAATCTTGATCCATGTGTTGCATTCTTATTGGTCAATTGGATAACTCCTTCTGTCCTTCAGGTGTCCTTGAGTGATCTTTTGGCAGGACTTTAGAAGCTTTCAGGATTGTTGGAGACTGATGTTGACCCCAACAACATCACACATGTACCAATCGAAGGCCTTGATTTGGGCTCTATCATTTGGGCATCATTTCAATCTCCGTTAAACATCAAACTTGCTCAATTGGGTGTTGCCAAGCTAATGCACACCTCCATTTGATTTGAGACATCCCCAATTGTCCCTATTCAATATCTTATTTTGGTACCGAGTGAGTGCATGAGTGATCTCCCCATCCAGTCACTTGCAGATTAAATTGAGCATTCCCATGACATCGTGAGACTCCCAAGATCATGTCACGCGCCCTAATTTGCTAGTTTGAGTTTGGTACCGACACTTCTCCTTTGAATTTTTCGTCTTATTCTTTGAGATGCATTTGCAACAATGGTGCTCTTCATGTTCTTCTCACTCTCCTCTTTCGATTGGTATATGGCTTGCAGGCTGAAGCTCAAAGATTGGCAATATTCAAACCCATTGGAGAGTTTCAATATCGAAGCTGAGAAGCAACAGATCGAAGGAAGAAGAAAAGAGAGGGCCCTTAATTCAAAAACACGTGTCAAAGATCTGACGGTTGTGTTCTTATTCTCTCTCTTCTCTCTGCTAATTAAATTTGGTCAGGGGTTTAAGTCTTAGGTAGGAGGGTTAAGAGGCTCATGTGTCACTGACAAGGTCAGGGGTTAGATCTCGAGCAACATTTGGTTAAGGGGCTGACAAGGTGGGATCCACAAGTCATGTTTAATGAGACACAATCCATCGACCCCCTTTGTCTTGAATTTGCACATACTTGGTTCTTATGAGCCAAGAGGCTGACAGTCTCTTTGGTCTGTATAGTGTTCATGTGATCCAAGTCATCCAAATCCCAGAATTGTTTGATAATTGATATAGAAGCCCAAAATGTACGCAGCTGCTGTTTAATGCTTGAAAAATCGAATTTAATTTGTGCAAATTAGTTTTGAATTGTTTGGAGGCTCAAATGGTCGAAATTTTGAGTGAAATAAAGCCCAAAAATTCACAAATTTTCTATAGAATTTATTGGTATATAATTTCACCAACTTTTCTTGAGCTTCGACCCTTGATTTATTTAGAAATGTTATATGTGATTATTTAATAATATGGCAAGTATGGGAATTGCACATATTAAGCTCCAAATAATTCTTTCAATCACATAAACACCTCATAAAGTTCTTGAATAGTATTCTTTAGCCTCCATTGCACTTGATTGGCTCTTTGATGAAGTCTTGGATAATTTGCACATAGGACCTTAGACTTTTTAAAATTGAGCTAGCTCTTTATTTGATCCCCTTGCATGCTTGTACCATGTGGCTAATGCTTGTTGATTTTCTCCTTCTTTTTGTAGGCTAATAATTGGTATCTTTCCAGGTGCCAACAAAAGCCACCCACCAGAGAGGGTTGAGAGAGTCTTGAACTCAAAAAATCCTATCTGGTGCACCATTATTCTTTTATTCTAATGGCAGCTAACACCTAACTTTCCTCATGCAGGTGTTTAAGTGTGTGTTGTTTGGTGAAGATTCTTTAGTGAGGTGCAAGAGTTTGGTTCCTCTACAACCTCCTTTGTTTCTTTTCAGGTACACTACTGCTTCTCCTCCTTAAGTGAAGTAGATTAGGGTAGCTACTTTATTGAAAGCAGTGAAATTGGATACACTGATTGTGATTGCTTGGTGTTTTCATGAGAGGTGACCACCCTCCTTGTGATATAATGTGCTATCTTGCACCACCATACTTGCTTGGTGAGTTCTTGAGAGGTAACCAACCTCTTTTGGTTCTGTGTGCTATTTTGCACAAATATCCCTATTTATCGTTGGGATGCTTGGTTATCCTTTGGATTGGGGTTATTGGGTTCTCAATTGTCTTTTGGATTGGGTTGAGGCATTTCAAGATGTCACTCAACAATTCATGGTTTAAGGCATGTAGGGCCAAGTATTTTGATGATGCCTGAGATATTCTTGATGTGTTCATGACATGCATGTAACCAACCTGGTTTTGATCGTTGAGTTGTAGAGAGGTAGGCTTTTGGTGCGTTCATGACAGGTTATCATCATGTATACCATCCGACCATATCTGGGTTTAGGATGAACTTCTGGTGTGTTCATGACAGGTTACCAACTTGATCATCACCCGACTATTTCTAGATTTAGGATGAACTTCTGGTGTGTTCATGACAGGTTACCAACCTGATTATCACTCGACCATTTTTGGGTTTAGGATGAACTTTTGGTGTGTTCTTGACAGGTTACCAACATGGACGAGTACTTGAAAATTATCTATCCATTTCTGGGGTTAGGATAGACTTCTGGTGTGTTCATGACAAGTTACCAACCTGGGCAAGTTACTCGTGTTAAGTAGTCGTTACGGAGTGTGTAACGAGACCCCAAGGCAAAGTAGATGACTATCTTCGGTGTCAAGTTACTTTTGGTGTTTTCATGACAGGTTACCACCCTGGACGAGATCTTGAGTGTTATTTGACCATTTTCGGGTTGGGATAAATTTCCGATGTGTTCATGACAGGTTACCATCTTGGCAAGATTCTCGTGTTAGGTAGTCGTTACGGAGTGCGTAACGTAACCCCAAAGCGAAGTACAACTTGATTTGCTTCTCGTCCTTGAATACACCAAGGAATCGAGACAAGTCTATCTTGTAGCTGTTTTTCTGACATCAATTCTTGAGTTGGATATATGTGAGTGCGACTTCATTTGCTTCTCGTCCTTGAATACGCCAAGGATTCGAGACAAGTCTAATCTTCCATTTATGGGACACGGCTTGATTTTTACTTCTCATCCTTGCATAAACTAAGGATTCGAGACAAGCTTGTATTTTCATTCTTCTTTGTTCGTGACTCAATTTCTTTCTCGTTCTTGAATACACCAAGGATTCGAGACAAGTATGTCTTTCATTTATGGGATACGACTTGATTTTTACTTCCCATCCTTGCATACACCAAGGATTCGAGACAAGATCGTCTTTTCATTCTTCTTTTGGGTAATGGCTTGATTTGCTTCTCGTGTCCTTAAAGAGACAAGTCTGGTCTTCCATTTATGGGATACGGCTTGGTTTTGCTTCACGTCCTTGCTTACACCAAGGATTCGAGACAAGCCTGTCTTTTCATCTTTCTTTGTTGATGACTCGGTTTGCTTCCCGTCCTTGAATACACCAAGGATTCGAGACAAGTCTGGTCCTCATTTATGGGATACGGCTTGGTTTTTACTTTCCGTCCTTGGATACACCAAGGATTCGAGACAAGCTCGTCTTTTCATGGTGGCTTTCCTCTTTAGGGTTACAATTTGGTATGTTTTACGTCCTTGAATACACCAAGGATTCAAGACATGTTTGGTTCTCCATTTGTGGGATACGTCTTGGTTTTACTTCTCGTCCTTGAATACGCCAAGAATTCAAGACAAGCTCGTTCTTTATTTCCTTCTTTTCCCTTTTCTTGGGTGGCATGCTCATTTACCAAGAAGTTCGAACCATAGAGTTGAACTCATTTTTTCCATCGAGTCTCTCTTGTACCCTTGTCGTATTGTGCTTCTCATACATTGACAAGTGATATACTTGTTGAGAGATGTATTGCATGCCATCCGCAACATTAGGCAAAGAGTAAGGTGGCATAGTTTCAAATGTCGGTTTGTGTAAGAATATGATCTTTTGGAGAAGAATGCTACTAATAATCTTTCCAAATGCCTCATGTTACATAACCCATTACATAGTGTTCCCATCCGTTATAATGAGTTCCCAGTCGTTGTAACAGGTCTCTCTCCCTCGATAACACAAGCTGTCTTAACTACTCCAATGGCTAGTTTTTCAAATCTCAAACCCATTATAACAGGTCTGTGTTGCTCATTCGTTGCAATAGGTTGCTTTAACGCAAGCATAATTTTGATTTTAGTTGTGAATTTCTTTGTTGTTATGCTCTCAATTTGGTCTTTGATGTTATTAGAGCTCAATTCAGCTATCAAATTATGTTTTGAAAACATGCATATGCTCAGACTGAGTAGTAATTTGAATCTAAAGATCAAACAAGTATCACAAAACACATGATACAATTAAATGAGTATTAAATCATTCATTTTGCTACATGACTCCCCCTCAACATAATACTCAAAAAAAGTGAAATTGGGGGAGTCTTGTGACTCTCTACACAATAGGTTTAGTTCCACGTGTGCTAGCACATCAAATGTAACTTTATTCTTTCCTTTCGTAAGACGACAAAAACAATCTTGATGTCCAAACTTCAAACAAGATGAACAAAAGATAGTCTTTGAGCTAATGTTGCTATGATCATAGTCAATTTGGTTCTTAGGTCTCAAATAACTCACCCTTGATCTAAATTTCTCATTATAATTATTTGACACATTTCTAGGGTGATAATTTGGTTGGAAGACATCATTGTATCTCTTTCTTTGATAATTTCTACCAAATCTCTTGTAATCATTTTGCACATTTCTAGGATTGTAACTTGGTTGAAAAGCTCCATTATACCTTTTTCTTTGAAAATTGTTACGAAGTTTCTTGTTATCATTTAGCACATGAAATCTATCATATTTATCTCTAACAGAAAGCTTTGGTGGTTGAGCTCTATGATATTTGATAATCCTATAATCATTTCTAACTCTAGGTTTGTTTACCACCTTTCTAGGGACAGATTTAGTGAATTTGGTTATATTAGTATATTTATTGTTATACATATAGGCATGATTTTTAGCTTGAATTGGTTTGTCATTTGGTTTAGGTTGCTTTTTTATTGTAGAAGATTGTTCCTTCACAAATCCAAGTCCGGTTTTGTCATGAGGACCTTGACCAACATACACCTTGTCATAGTCAATTTTGGTGTTATTGCTTGATGCCTTAACAAACTTAATAAAATTTGAAGCCCAAGGATGTGCTTCTTTTAATTCATTTTCTTTATCTAAATTGACTTTGGCCTCAAGGTCTTTTACCCTAGTTTCTAACAATTTAATCTTAGTCTTAAAATCATTAATCATAACATCTTTAACATCCATAGACTTTTTGAACTTATCAAGTAACTCCTTAAGCTTAGTCACATTAAAAGACTCTTGATCTTTATCCAAATAAATAGACTCATCACAAGACTCATAATCATCATAATGAAACTTAGAGAGATCAAATTCTACTGTTTTAACTCAGTTAGGGTCCTCCATAACGTGAGCACTTGTAGTCTTTGACTTTTCTTGAGCTATCTTTTCTTTTGCACATGCATCTTCTTTTGCAAGATTCAAAGGTTTCTCAATTCTTCTTGGAAAATCAATCTTTGGAAGACTCAAGGACTTCTCAATTATTCTTGAGGTATCAACCTTTGAAGGGCTCAAGGACTTCTCAATCATCTTTGAGGTGTCTATTCTTGGAATACATAAGGGCATCTCAACTTTTCTTGAGACTTCTTCTTGCTCTTTTGCATACGCATCATCTTTAGCTTGAGCCAATCTCTTTATGATGTAGATTTTCCCTGGATCTGTCATGTTCTTCTCCTTAATAACTTCGAGTGCTATCTCCATACATGTTCTCTTCTTATTTGCAACTAGGGCTAGTTTACTCTCTACTTCACATCCTCCGAGGTTAATTTCGTCTTCTTCATCTTCGCTCTCAAAAGACTCACTTATCCAAGTAGCTTGCATTGCCTTCTTGTTATTTCTGTCCTTCTTGTCCTTCTTCTTTGGGGGAAGATGGCATATAAATTTTGAATATTATGACCATATTTGTTACAAGTTAGGCACACTACCTTCTTGCTTTGAGCCAACCTTTCATCATTCACTTTCCTCTCAAAGCCTATACCTTCTTTGATAAGCTTGGTGAGAAGAACATTATCCTTGGAAAGTACTTGATAGAGGTTTTGGTAAATGTCTTCACTTGAATCAAATTTGTATGTAGAGTTGTATGAAGATTGTGCACGTAAGGCCAAAGTCTTTGATGAGGTTGAGCATTTTACTTCTTTCTTATTCTTCTCATGTGAACATAATTGAGCATACACCTCTTCGGGTTGGTAAGTAAGACTTGTTGCTCGACCATCTCCAACGACCCTGATCAAGTGACTCGTGTACAAGGGAGATCGTAGGTATGGAAAGTAAGTAACACTTACGCCCTCTTTATTTTACATCTTAAATAATTGCACGAAGGTTTTATTTGAGCTGTAATTGCTTAGTTTAGGTTTTCGGTATTTTGGCTCAAACCCTAACTATTGAATTGCACCAACAATTTTCACTCAATTCTCTTAATTTCTTTCTTAATTGTATTATGGTTGCATCTCTTTCACTTAAAATTCATTTTCAATCCTTTACTTTGTTTTTCAATTCTTCATCTTGACACATATCCTGAATATACATAAGCTCATCATCATCACTATCGTCATCCTCAATTACCATAGTTGGCTTACTCAAATTTAAATTCAAAGAGTCAACCTCACTAGCTCGGTATAATTGATCATCCTCTAAGTCTTCATCTTCCTCTTGGAGGAAGTCGATTTGTATAGCCTTTGCGTAAGCGGATTCCATCAACACTTGAATTGTAATTGGATCGGTAATTCCTTTCTCTTTAAGAATCTCCTTGGCCTTGTCAATCACCTCTTGAGCTGTGGCTAGAGGTAGCAAGTCGAGTCGATCGGGCGGGTTTGGGTTGGATCGGGTCGGGTCGGATTTCAGGTCGTTAGGTGTCGAGAACTTTCGGGTCATGGGTCGGGTCGTGTCGATCTTTTTCAGCTGACGAGTTGGGTCGGGCGAGATCAGGTCGGGTTTCAGGTCTGGTTGCATCGACAACTTTCGGGTCTTAGGTCGGGTCAGGCGAGACCGAGTCGGGTTCGGGTCGAGTTGGGCTCGAGTCGCATTATTGAATTGTGTTAGTAAATCTTGACTTTCTCTGATGTTAATTTGCTTGTAAAATCAGACTATGATGTAGGAAAGATAGGATTAGATCAATTTACAGGTTGTATCAGGTCAAGTCGGGTCGGGTCGAGTTCGAGTCCTCATGTATCGCTCCATCTCGGGTTACGGGTCGTCTCGGGTCGGGTCGGGTTGGGCTCGGGTCCTCATGTGTCGCGCCATCTTGGGTTACGGGTCGTCTTGGGTCGGGTCGGGTCGAGTCAAGCTCGGGTCGCTCATGTGTCATTTTATCTCGGGTTATTGATTATATCGGGTCAGGTCAGGTCAGGTCGGGTTCGGGTAGTTTGACTTTGTCAAAATATTGGGTCGAGTCGGGTTCTACCACCTCTAGCTGTGGTGAATGACATGGAACTTTCTACTCACATTAGAGCTAAGTTAGCTTCTTTTTCTCCTCCTAAGTCAATGCCTTCATCGTCGCTTATGTCAGAGTTGACCTCCCAAATAGCATTTAGAGCCTTCTTCTTCTCTTGAAATCCATTGCCTTTTTCTTTGAAACGACCTCCTTGACCTACACTTTAGTTCCTCAATGAGGAAAAAAAAGTATCACAAGATAAGAGAGAATGACATTCCTTGTTGCACCCAAGACAAACAAGTTTCTTGTTTCGGCTTGATGCTCGCTATTTACTTTCTTCTCAAAGTTGAGGATCACTTGGATGAGCTTGAAAAGAAAGTACTTGTTTTTTTATGCTTCAAGAGTCATCTTTTGTGTGAGACCTCCACTTGACTCCATCTGACTTGAGTTGAAGAATTTGGAGTTTTGAGTTGAAAAGGCTACGGGCTTGGAAGTGAGTTGATAATCGCTCGATTGCTTGAGTTTTTCTTCAAGGGACCTTAGATGAGCATAGACCTCTTCCAGTAAGAATGCAACTTCGATTTCTTGTAAAGTCTCCATTGACCTTACAACCAAATCTCACTTGGGTCTCCTTAGTATGATCGTCATCAATTTACCTACAATATTCTCGTTTGGAAATAAGTCACCAAGCTCAAGATATTTATTTTACAATTGATTTAGTATGGCATACATTTCTTCAACATTTCCACCATCCTCAATTTGGAAGTTTTTAAATTTGGTATCTAGACCCATATGCTTGGTACGTTTGATTTGGTTATTGTCTTCATAGCGCATTATGAGGACACACCACATATCCTTGGCAATGGTAGAGTTATCAAAGGATATGGTATACTTTAAGACCAAATATAGGAGGTTCAATAAGATGGAAAATTCAAGAAAATCATATTTGAGAATCCAACCCTTGTCAACAACTTTCCACAATTCAAGAAGATTCAAAGGCCTGACATACACCTCTTCCAAATGGAAAATTCTTGCAATTAAGATCAAATATAGGGTGTTCTTTGATAAATTTTTGTGGTGTCGTACTTTTCACAATTCAACCAAGATACGATTCTTACAAGATAGCTTAAGCTCTGATACCACTTGTTCAAACTAAGAACTAAGGCCATATAATAATGCGGAAGCTCAAAAATAACAATAATTACTATCAATTGGTCACAAGTCAATTATCACAAAGAACACAAGATTTGCAAGATAAAATAATATAGAGAGTGAGATATAGTGAGAGAGAGAGTAATATAAGTGACACTCTATGTAATGTGATTCGGCCAATGAAGATGCCTATATCCATGGGTCTCTCTGATTCCACACCGGAGCTGCAATTCACTAAAATAAGTTTTTACAATTTTGGATTAAAGTTCTCTTACACAACAAATGGAAAACATAAAATCACGATCCAAGAAGGGATAAAAAAGAGGAAGATTTCGGCACTATCTATCCACAAGATATCGGTACTTGAAACCAAATCACTCAAGTCAAAACAATCTCTCATAAGATTATCACAAGGTTGTAATCAAATAGATGATTAGAGAATAATGTTAGGGAAGCTAAAGGTGCTTTGATCTCTCTTTGTATGCTAAAATGAGTGTAAGTAGTTTTCTTGGAGAAACTGGAAAGAGATCAGCACCATAAATAACATGTACATAATCGGGATTTTAATGGCTTTGTGTTCAGTTGATCCAGATAGTAGCACTTCCTTAAAGTCTATGATACCAATGTTCAGGTTGTAGATGGTTGCTTAGGAATTTTGGGGTTGGATGTGAGCATGGCTGGATGAGCTGTGGGGGATTTTTCGTGGTTTAGTGTGTATATTGGTTTGGCATGAGCATTAATGGCGGTGCTTGACTGGTGAACTTGGTTGAGGTTTTGGCCTGAGGTTTCTAATATGAACTTTCTACTTATGATCGTCATGAATTGAATTTTAATCACCGCAAGCAATAAGAGGTTTTATCATATTAAAAAGAAGGAACACACCACAAAAAATAGTATCCTTGTCGAAGTCTCCTCTTTTCTCTGAAAAGATAGAGCATGTAAATCGCCTTGAATTTCTCCTAGAGATGCATCATGCATCACTCGCGAAAATAACAAATAAATTAAAGAAAAAAGTATAATGGTCCAGTTCAAACACATATTTAGGTCCAGTCACACGCCTACACATTTACCAAGTTACCCAAATCCTACACGTCAGCACACAAACACAGGGACAGGGTTATAGCCTAACTCATCGTGGGGGCACACGTGTATTGATACAATTCGGGTTACAAAGTTGTGATTCTTTTTGCGTAACCCTAAAATAGTTAAAAATGACCACTATAACTCTATTTTTAAATGTTTGACAACCATGATCATTTTCTAAATGCTGACGTGCAGAAGTGCAAACTAAACGTAAACGTTCAGATATTAGGATCAATGAGACTTAGAAAATTCACCAAGTTCTGAATGCTAAAAAGTAAACGTCTGAACGCACTGTTCAAACGCATGCTTTCAGAGTTCGTAATTTTCTGGCAAAAGCCTTACTGCACGTATGAACGCCTACGTTCACATTCACGTGTTAACTGGACACTCACGCGTCTTCTGATGTATGCTTTCCCTTTTAACTCCCTTATCTCTTACGATATTGTAACTCATTTCATTTCATCAGATCTAAATTTTTCTCTTCTCTTTCGTAAAACTCTCTTATTTTTACTCATTTTCTTCTCTTCCATAAATCTCACCTCCTTGTCTCTTTGATCGAGCACCCATTTTCTTCTTGCCTCCTTGATCTTGAGGTAAGTTTTTTTTCTACCATTTAGTTCACATTTATTTCTTTAAAACATTTAATATTTGATACATGTAGAATTATGAAAGCTATTATTAAATTGGTTTGTATTTCTTATTTGTTTTCCTACAAATATGCCAAAACTTGTACTAAGAATTATTTTCTCTTTCTTTGTATCATTTATTTAAACATCTCATTTATCTTATAATGTAGTGTTTTCGTAGTGTTTTGAAAGCCCTCTACACACAAAAATTAACAATAAATCACTAACACTTAACAATAAATAAATTTTCAGATTTGAAATTTTTGATTAAATCAAATCTAGAGTTTCACTAACCACTGAAATTAAAATCTTAATCAAAACTAAAATCAACATAATCAATAGAGAACTACTAAAAATGTATCAAACTAAATAATATAAATCTCACTTACCTTGATTATGTTGGATGCACGGCTAGGCTAGGGTTTGAACGTCGGGCTGGACGTGCAGCTGGACGAGCGACCAAGTGGGAGTTCAAACGATGTTATGGAGAAGAGCACATAGACAAGAGGAGGGGTTTGGTCCGTCAACTTTACTATCAGATCGAGGTAGGGAGAGAAATAGTTTTTCTTTTTCTTTTGTGAGAGAGACAAAGGGAGAGACAAGAGAGATAGAGATCGCGAAACAACGTCGATTCGCGATTTAAGGGAAGGGTCGGTCTGTAAAGTTGACAGGTTAATAGGTTCGGGTTTCGACATGTGAACGCATGCGTCTAAACACAACCGTTCAACCGTTGAGTCCCAGTGCATTTCGACGATGTTTCGCGAGCGTTCACAAGTTAGGCAAATTCTCTTCCTCTGCATTGGTCCTCATCTGTGAACGCATGTGTTTTCATTTAACTTCTGGACAGACGCCAGCGTTCAGAAAATAGGGTCATGGTTGTTGAACATTTAAAAGCAAGGTTATAATTATAATTCTTAATTTTTTAGGGTTACAAAAAAAAATTTGCAAAGTTATTCCAAACCCACATGATTTATCATGAGAGTGCAGACTGTGCAGTGCACACTAGAGGTGGCAAGTCGGGTCGGTCAGGCGGGTTTGGATCGGGTCGGGTTAGTTTGACTGTCGATAAAAATCGAGTTGCAGGTCGGGTCGGGTCGGGTCGGGTCGGGTTTGGGTCGTTAGGTGTTGACAACTTCGGGTCATGGGTCTGGTCAAGTGAGATCGGGTCGATTTTGGGTCGGGTCGCGTCAGTCTTTTTCGGGTAACAGGTCGGGTCGGGCGAGATCAGGTCGGGTTTCGGGTCGGACAACATCGACAACTTTCGGATCTTGGGTCGGGTCGGGCGATATCGGGTTGGGTTGAACCGACAACTTTTGAGTATTATTTGAGTTTTAAGTTCAATCGGACAACATCGGGTCGCGTTATTGAATTGTGTTATTAAATATTGACTTTCTCTCATGTTAATTTGTCAGTAAAATTAGATTATAATATAGGCAAAATAAAATTAGATCGATTTATAAGTTGTATCAGGTCAAGTCGGGTCAGGTCGGGTCGGGCTCGAGTCATCATGTGTCGCTCCATCTCGGGTTACGGGTCGTCTCGGGTCGGGTTCAGATCCTCATGTGTCGCCCCATTTCGGGTTACAGGTCGTCTCGGGTCAGGTCGGTCTCATAATTGACTTTTTAAAATTGACTTTTTAAAATATCAGGTCGGACAGGTTTCTCGGATTGAATCGGGTCCTGACACCTCTAGTGCACACAGAGGGTCCCAGATTGAATACCCATAATTGGACATAGATTTACAGGGTCTTAGGCTCTTAATTTGCCAGCCTAACCATAATAGATATATAGTACTATTCCCCGAACCCAAGTGCAAAACCAGTACTGCGCACAAACCGGCACAGTCGATCAGATTTCTGATTTGGTTGGATTTCACCCGATTTTCTCTTCGTAAACTATGTTTAGGTAATGGGCCTCATACTTACGAGAAGGGAATAGAATATAGTCTTCAATAAATTAATTGAATAATTCCAATAATCCAATTAATTACTAAGTGCCGAACAATCGAGTTGCCTCAGCGGTTTTGGTCTTGTGAAGAGTTAGTTATTCGTCCTTGACCCAAAACAACATGTCGAATTCTATTCGGTAGCATAGTCACGGGCTGGATGATAACTAATTAATTCGAAAGACGGAAAGAGCTAGCACACCACAACTTCCAAAAAGCTGTATTTGATATGAGGATTTCGAAAATAATGAAGAAATAGTATTTATCTCTCGAATTAAAATACATTGTCAAAGTCAATTGTCAAAGTCGAATTAAAATAGTAACTTTAACTTTCACATGTCAAGCATTTGAAGACAAAGTCAAAGTAATTAAATTAGAAATTAACCAAAAGCTCTAGAACGTACTCTTAAATAATACTAATAATAATATTTATCATTATTTTTAACATTATATGTCAATGTGGTATGTGGATAACTGATGTTGGTGCTGCTCATTTCCTATTTCAATAATTATAATAAAATAAAATTATACAAGGGTTCGATGAAGATGTTGGTAGACAATGCGCCCAAGCAAAGATTGAACTGGAGAAGAAATTTTTTAATGTACACAATATTGCGTACAAGAAACCACGTACAAAGGAAGGATTGATTAGTTGTAGAAGAGTTAAAGATCGGAGGAGCAACGGCTTTGCCTGTGCTTATTTAATTATACATATACTATCTCTTGTTCAATACATACAAACAACCATTCAAAGAAGAAACGGCGAGAACACCTCAGCACTTTCCTTGCAATGTCTACTCATACGGAATCTTTGAGACCATACATACCCTTCAAGACTTTCCTCCTCCATGGAAATCTAGATATATTTGTCAGATGTGCTAAAAATCTGCCCAATAAGGACATGTTTCACAAGAAAATGGTTGATATTCTTGGATCCCGCGTGATAAACTCAATCAGTGGAGGAATGCAGAAGATGGGGAATCCCATCACTAGTGACCCGTATGTAACTGTCACTGTTTCCGGCGCTACTATAGCAAGCACACATGTGATTGACAACAACGAGAACCCCACATGGGACCAGCATTTCTATGTTCCAGTAGCCCACGAGGCTGCTAATGTGTTGTTCACTGTAAAGGATGATGATGTGTTTGGTGCAGAGACGATTGGTACCGTGTCAATCCCGGCTGAAACAATCTACTCGGGGGAGAGGATAGATGGCACATTTCCTGTTCTCGAGACAAATGGAAAGCCATGCAACCAAGACGCCGTTCTGAGTTTGACAATGCAGTACATCCCTGTTGCAAGGCTTGGATCGTACCAACATGGTGTTACTTTCGGAACCGATTGCAAAGGAGTGCCCAATACCTACTTTCCTCTTAGAAGGGGTGGCAAGGTGACTTTGTACCAAGACACGCATGTGCCTGACAATTCCTTGCCAAACTTCAGACTCGAAAATGGAGGGCTGTATAAGCATGGGCAGTGTTGGAGAGATGTCTTTGATGCCATTAGTGGTGCTACCAGGTTGATTTATATTACTGGTTGGTCAGTTTACCACTTAGTCACTCTGGTTCGTGATGGAGGAGAAGGGAATACGGTTACATTGGGTGACCTTCTCAAGCGCAAGTCAGGACAAGGGGTTAGGGTTTGCCTCCTTATTTGGGATGATCCTACCACACACAACATTTTTGGTAAAACTATCAAACTGTAAGTTTCCATGAATACCTCACTTTTTTACTGTCATTGTGCCTTCTGTTTGTCTGGACAAAAATGTTAATCTATAAGTTGACACTTCATGACAGGTCATTTAACATGAACACTAATGATGAGGAGACACGACAGTTTTTTAAGCATTCTTCGGTCAATGTGATTGTTTGCCCTCGTGCTGCTGGCAAAAAGCATAACATCATAAAACAACAGGTGATTTGCATTGACCTTTTGTGATATTTAAAGATGAAATTTGTGTTGAGATATTTGATACGATTGCAACAAAATAAGGTTGTCAGAGTTTCCATTTCTTTCTTTCTTTCCTCGTGCTTGTTTGAGGAAAATATTATGTTGACATGCATGTCATAACAAAAAATATATATAATAACACATACATGGACCTAGATAAGTACCATTGTCGATACAAAAATTCATGTAGCAAATTATGATATTTATTCAAACCATGGACCTAGCTAGGGGACTAGTATGATAGAAAGAGTAAACATGGTGTTATGCCAGCACCTATGGTGATCACTTATTCGAAGGAGAAGCTGATCCCGCTTGAAGTTGCGCATTTGGGTTCAATAATTGACCAGAAAGCCCTCTATTTTATTTCCCGAGTTTGGGTAATTAATGACTGTGTATGATAATGGCACTGGTTAACAAAAGTCGAGGACTGCCTTCTTTTGGTATAACTTTTGCTTCTTCCATAAAATGGCTTCATCAAGAACTAATTCTTGCATAAAATATGTTCATTTTTTTTCTTTTTTTGAGTGGGGGTGTAGGAAACTGGAACTTTCTTCACACATCATCAAAAAACAGTTCTTGTGGATGCT